>JAULKM010072790.1:0-11888 GCA_032355605.1 Rubia tinctorum
CTTTCATAACTTAGAAAAACCAAAACAACCCCCCCCCCCTCTTTACATGCTTTTATATGTATGTATCTATATAGGTCTATGTGCACTCTTATATGTGTAAACCCTTAGGAATATCTCTCCTCTCTGTGGACGACCCCGACTTGGCACTATCTACTTAATTGTATTTAGTAAGCATTTATGGCTTAAAATTTGTATCTTTAAGAGGTACCGTGATGACCTCCAAGCAACCCAAGGTTTATCAAAAAAAATCCATACTTATTTTTCCTGTTGGTCTATGTGTATTATCACCTTACTTGATGGGAGAGTCATTGCATGCCTTCAAAAAGATACAATTTCTACACCCTAATTATGGCTAATTACTATATAGTAGTTAGTGGAAAATACAGGTCGTTTCTCAGGGAATATAGACTCTATCGAATGCTAAATGTAATGTGAAAGTGCCACATTAGCATCACCTAGTGCATGTTGTCAATAGGGGGTGATAAGATGGAAATTTGATGTCTTCTTAGCACAATTAACAAACCTTCTTGTATTTTTTTATTGGTGTTTCACATAATAGGGGGTTGGAATCACCTAGTGTGATTATTTTTCCCTCACGTGCCTATTTTGTGAGCATTTATAGTCTAACGTGTTTACATCTATGAGTTGGTCAATTTTACTTGTTTTGTGAGGTTATTTTGGAACAATCATCAGAGAAGGTTATTCGCCAGAATGGTAGTAGATAGAAGGCTTGTCAAAAGGTTGGTAGAAGATTGAAGGTCATTGGACAAAGTGGTAGGCAACTAGTTTGATCGGAAGGAATGGAGCAGAGAAAAAACCAAGTTTTATTGCCATGTATGGAAATTGTTCGTAGGATCAATCGTGTCGCTTAGAAATTGGTTAGAGCTTGGAAGCAACGTCAAGGAAGTGGATCGTACAATATATCATGGTCCATGCACTCAGAACGTTTGAGATATGCTGCTCAAAAATGTTCATTGAGGGCCAAGACCAAGACCCGGGGAATAAACCGTGCAGATTTACACAATTTGTGCTAGAAATATGGGCACGGTCCATGCCAGAAATATGGGCACAATCCGTATCGGCGGGGCTAACTAGGGTTTGAATGCAATTTTTTTTCTCTCCTCTCACTATAAAAGCAACCATTTTTCCTTTGGAAAAAGGAAGCGGTGGATCTAAATAGTGTCTATTGTACTATTGCTCTCTCTCCATTCATTTCATCTTAACTATGTCTTTTCAAACTAAAATTTTTATGGTTTTGATTTGTTTAAAGTTGTTTAATTACTTGGGAGAATTTGTAAACATGTTTAATTAATTATTTATGAGATTCTTAGATTCATCTATTTTATGAGTTTATTATCTTATCATATATTCTAGGTGGCACTCGCCCACGTAGGGTTTGTTCCTGAGGACCAAAGTGGTGTTAATGGTGGGCCACGATACTTAGATCATGGTTATCATGATAATTGTATTCAGTAATGGTCCGATGTTTTTTTATGCATTGTTAGTTTTAGGCGGTCCAGTGAGGTGCTGTCATCGGTTCGCTGGTGTGAGAACCTCACTTGTGCTTTATTTATTTTGGTGGGTTGCATGCATACCCTACCTATACCATGCATCAACTATAAACCTTATCTTTGATTTGTGCACTAGTTTCAATGACACTAGTGTACCCGTCAATGTGCGTGAGCATAGTGTTTAACTATTGATTAAGTATGAGGATATGGAGAGGGCAGTTGTACATCAAGAAATCTGTTTTGGCCAGCTCGAAGAATGATGTTGTACTCTTGGGGTACCACTCAAATCTCAACATGAATTAAACGAAAATAGTCGTGAAGAGATTGTTAAGGCTCTGGGCATGATCCCTAAGTATCCTAATGAAGTGTTAATAACTCATTGTCATCGCCTGGAGTAAGAGGTTGGGGAATTGTAACGTAGCCTATAAAATTACACATACAATGTATATTTATTGAATATGCAGCTAGGATGTTCAGACTGTCGGCTATCACTGTAAGTCCTACTATGCAAAGCACATGAGGCGGATGGAAGTTGTTGGGGAGACACACAATGAGGTGTATCTACATATGCGTTAGAAGTTGGATGAGATATTACAATATGAATATAATATTTGGAAGGCTTAGGTATCTGAGCTTTCTTATCGATGTGGTTATAGAAGGGCTTGCACGTTCAACGATAATCTTGGTTGATGCTAGTTGAATGTCTAGAATTGTTAGCATTATAATGGAATAAGTTTGCAAGTTTAAGCGTGTAGTTTCTTCTTTCTTAGTAAGGGTCTCCATGTTTGTTAATGAATGACTAGTGTTTTATTAGGAAAGTGACATACTGAATTCACGAAGTTTGTGTACCGCTTTATTTTTTATAATTTTGTATCGAGGTATAACTTTTCCTATAGACAAATTCTTTATGTGTATGATTACCTTAAAGTGTGTAGTGGTATAGGTATTATCTTAGATTCTTCAGGCCAATGGAAATTAATGGTGTAATGGTAGGCTAGAGGGGGCTAAGGGTGTATTATGAAATTTTGTGTATTGAGCTTTGTTCTAAAGGAAAGGGTGTTTTAGTTTGTAAGTTTATTGGTTTTGTTGGAGGATAGTCTCATATGGTGATTAGCAAGTTTTTTGTGGGACTGAGGTGTTCCAGCGAAAATGCAAGATGATCTTTCGCTTGTGTCATTGGACCAATGATTTTCCAGTCATATGCAAAGTCGTGGATGATCTTCATGTTTTCACTTCTATGTGGGGGTATCTCTTATACTATGCAAAGGTGCGGGTGATTTTCCCACTTGTGTCACATGAGTGGGGAGCGATTTCAATGGAGTGAAGTTGTGAGTGGGATCGCGGTAACATGGCAAGACTTAATGTTGGCTAAGCAGATGTTTTGTGGTTGAAGGTATAGTTGGGATATATATGGTTATAAACCACAAAGCTAAGGTGTGTTATTGTGGTTTTGTAGGTTGTGATTACTTGTTAAAATTTTCAGAAGATTGTTCGCTCAGTGTGTGTGTGTGTGTGTGTGTGGAATATATCTGTGTCTTTTAGATTAAGGTAAATGTGTATGTGTTGGGTTCAGGGATAAACATATTTTTGAATATCTTAGATAGTGGGTATGTGTGTGGATAAGTATGCCACATAGGCATGGTATTTAGGTTTCTTTCTGTTGAAACGTGCACAGTATTTCATCGTTCTATTTTCCAAGACTTAGAGTAGATGGTTATTCAAAAAAATTGAAAATTTGAGAGGACGTGTATTTTTCAATGGAATAGTTTATGATGGTTTGTTTTACCAAGACTCTTTTGATGCCAATAACAACCATTGTTTGCTTGGTGTTCTTCTCACTTTACAATTTTGTGTGTGCTATGTGTGTTAAGTAGCCAGAAGAGAAGCTTTGAGAGTGTTAGGAGTGTGTGTAGGGTAAAGAACCGTTCATTGGGAATGGTTCCTATGTTGACTGTGGTTTGTGATGTTTTGGGAATATATAGGTTTACTAGGTATGGTGATAGTAATGCCGTAATTATTCGGATTTGGATTGGGGGTCTCACCGATTTTGTGATAGACTGTCATATGTTGATAAGTTAGAGGAATTACTCATTGGTGATGGGGCATGTTTTGATTATATCCTTTAAAGGATGTCTTGAAAATCTCCCTGCTTGTTGTAAGTATTCAATTTTTTGAAGTATCATTTGGCTTACATAATTTACAGTATCTATGCTTATCTTACTTTGTGGTTTTTGTCAATATCTTCATATGAGATTGCTGAATTGGGAACCGGGGGTGAAAGATGGTGATATAATTTGAGGGTGTCAAGCTCGAATGGAATGATATATTCAAGGGTGTTAAGCTTGAATTGTATTGAAAATTACAAATAATATTGGAATGGAAGATAAGATATATTTTTCATCATAAGAATAATTACAGTAGGACACACTTTTTATAATAGTGCGGTAAAATAAGTACGTAAAATACGTGGCCAACCACATCTCATATTGCAGGTGATTTCCAATGTTCTAACTAACTATAATTATGCATGTTCTAACTAACGGTAATTAATGCAGTAAGTAAATATTAAACATGGTAAGTGGGTTGAGTTCGTGATAGTAGTGGTCGAGTGGAAAGCAACAAACTTGAATGTATGCGACCAAAGTGACATTCATTACCTCACGTGGCATCGAATTCCCCTTCAATACGTCGAGCCAAAATGGACCAACTAACAATTGTTTGGGGCGGATTTTTCCGGTGAGTGGTCCTTCATCCTTAATTGTAGCAACATCCTCGATAATGAAAAGTTGACGCTTGAGGCATTTGTGATCACGAACAAATTTTTCTTCACAATAAAAACACAGCCCTTTCTCATACCGTTCATGTGCTTCCTACAGGGTGATTCGTTGAAAGATTGTGTTTAAAAAGCCTTGGTTATTGCGGGGTGGAGATGACCCAAGGATTTCTGATGTAGGTGACCCAACTGCGATAGGAGTGTTCAAGCTGCTACTTGGACTTATACTAAGGTTATTACGTTCTTCCACTAATCTGGCTACGCAATTTGCCTCAATTCAAGTTTTTGGTTTCCTGAGCTTAACATCCAAACGCATGTCATCTTTTAACCCTGCAATGAAACAATTAACAAAAAAATCTCCGAAAGATTGTCAACCTAATGAGACAGTTTATCAAAAGTCTGTTGATAAAAAATCGAAGTAGAAGTTTGACGAAGCAGAGTAAGAGTTTTAGATGGATCTTCATATTCGGTTGGTCCAAATCATGCCAAAATAACTTTGATGAATTTTTTCCAAGTTTGAGGGTTATGAGACTTGTTCAGCCAACGATGTCATTCAAGGAAATACCTTCTAAATGAAAAGAGACCAACAATACTTTTTGATTAACATCAATGGAATGAAAGGCAAAATATTGTTCTGCATTATACAACCATCCATAAGGATCTTCTCGGAAAAATTTGAAAATTTCAGTTTGAGGTGTTTGTAGGGGTTTGGGTTTCTATTTACCAACGGTTTGGGATTGGTAATTTTGTTTGGGTGGTTGTGGTTTAGGTGTGCGGAATTGAGTTTTGTTACCATGGCTTGCATAGTGGTCTAAAGTTGGTCAACGCATGTGCGAAGTTGGTTGATAGTACCATGAAATTCTTCAATACTTGATTCATGCCTTCCAAAAATATCCTGAACTTCATTGACAAATTCGGCATTAGTGTTATAATGGGTGTCCATTGAAAGTGCTCTGATACCAAATGCTGAGATTCAAGGGTGTTAACCTCGAATGGAATGATATATTCGAGGGTGTTAAGCTCGAATTGTATTGAAAAAATGAATAAAATTGGAATGGAAGATAAGATATATTTTTAATCATAAGAATAATTACATTTGGACATACTAGTTATAATAGTGCAATAAAAGAAGTACGTAAAATATGTGGCCAACCACATCCCGTATTGCGGGAGATTTCCCACATTGTAACTAACAGTAATTATGCACGTTCTAGCTAACAGTAAATAACGCGGTAAGTGGATATTAAACATCGTAAGTGGGTTGAGTACATGGTAGTTGTGGTCGAGTGGAATGAAACACAATCAAATGACACATATACTTCTACTATGGTGGCAAGGCTCATAGGCACTAAAGGTAACCAATGCAAGGGAAGGAGTTCCTACTTGCAACGGCTAAAGCTCGGGAAGAAAATGGGCTACATATTTGATGAACTCGTGAAGAACGAGTTCCTTCTTGAGTTTGTTTGACTGGTATGTGGGGTGGAACTGATGCAGTAGCAGAGTGATAGACCACCACTGGCTAGCATGTCTGCTCTACTTGATAAGGAGGATTGTACCACTTTATGTGGGGTAATTGGGGAAAGGAGAAGGTGTAATGGGAGAATGGACAACCATTCTTGCCTTAGGTCCCACTACGTTTAATAAACATAGTGATCTCCGAGGAATCTATTCGTCTTTCTGAAGTTCACAATCCCTGTCAAGAAATCTCGACAGAGAAACTTCTCTCATTGTGGCATCATGGCTTTACTAGCTATTGTTGCTAGAAGCTCAAGTAGCTATATGTGTATGTAATATTTTTGTAGCTAATAATTTGTAATTATTCCTTGGGGAAGTTTCTCTTTCATTTAAGCAAGGAATTTTGTTATAATCCTTAGTTTTTGTATGAATCTAAGATTCGATGTAAAAAAGTATTTTTGAATATGCTATGAGTTCTCTTATTTCCTTTTGTGGGGATGTTATTCAAGCAATGCTAATGTCACTGCGTTTTCATTAATAAATTTTCTAGGGTTATCATTCTTAGGTGTATGCTAGTAATCTGGTTATTATTCCTAGAATGGCTCTTAGTTAAAGAAATTTTTCAAGGCTATGGTATGAACTGGACCTACTAGTTAAGTGATCTTAATTGGAGTTCAAAGCGGGTCATGGAAACAATAACCCTCTAACTAATAACACTTCACGGGGTTGTTCTTGTAGGCATATTCTGTTGTTCATGTACATATCATGAACCCAAATTTTTAGCTGCTATTATTTAAGTACCTCATGTAATTCTTTGGTTTAACCATTTGATTGGAGTACAGTTATTCTTAGGCTTACTCACTTAATCATCTACCGACTCAATCTCTATTCGGTTCGTATAATTTTTTAGCTTAGCGACTTATATAATATTGGTCCCTGTATGGATTTACTCTTTTCATTGTTTATTATTATATATCTACTTTTCATAAAGAGTAAATTGTATTACAAGAACATTCCTTGGTTTCAGGTCGTCTTTAGTGGGGACAATTCATAAATGTGCGTACATACCATCGTTGAGAATTTTTCTGGCGTGGTTGTGTTATTTTTCACTTACTCGCTCCCTAAGTGTGGGGTATGTCTAATTTCTCCATGTATCTACTATGTGGGTAGTAGCTCTAACATAGACTCTGGCTATTTCTAGGAACTATTAAAACTTGGAAAGAAATATTTAATTCCCCACATACGGCGTCACAAATGTGGGAAATTTCTTTCAAGTAACGATAGTACCTAGAATCAACTCACGATGAGTCCTATCCTCTATGAGTACCTGAAAATGTCCCTGAGTTGGTCCCGAGAAGGAAGCTCCAACACTCAAGTTAGCATGGCATGAATATGTGTGTATTTTCGGGGGGGAGGGGTTGTCAAATATCACTTACATTTTTTGTTGTTTTCCATCTTTATTTATAAGTCTTTAATCGTGTGATCATGGTCTGATTATTTCGCTTGCCTCTTTGGATCGTGGTACGGTAGAGGGATGTCGTATCAAGTGTTGCTTTCCTTTATTTACGGTTGGCCAATTAGAGATGCTATTGTGTTCTAGGTCTTCGTGCATTCAACTTTTAGTCTTGATTATGTGAAACCATCGCTATGTGTGCTCAATTTCAACTAACTAGCACTGGTAGGTCATATATATACCAAAAAGGCAAAATAATTTAGACCCTATTCACCACCGCCCAGAATGACCCTATCCGCCACAGCCTATCCCCCGCCACCACCGCCTATCTCCTGCGCCTAGAACCCTAGCTCCTATCTGCAGCCGCCTAAACCTTAGCTTCTCTGCCTGACCCATCTGCCACCACTTTAACCATATCTCCACCAGTTGCCTCCACCAATAGCTCTAACCGCTCAACCTCCCAACACTGCTCAGCCCCCACCATTCAGCCTCCCACTGCTGTCCCCATCTCTTTCCCCTGCCACTTCGTCTAATTTTCAGCATCTGAGCGAACGTGAGGATGAGCGGTACGGCTTCCTCATCTCTTTCCCCAACGTCTGAGCGCACGCGAGGGTGAGCTGTGGTTTGAATGGTGTCCTCGTCTCTTTCCTCGGCTTCTGAGCAAATGCAAATGCAAGGGTGAGAGGTGGTTTGAACATCGGGTTAAGGGGTGGTGGTGTTGTGAAAGACGTGGGTAGGAGGTGGTGGGGGGGATAGGGGCAACAATAATGAGAGGAGGACGGGGGGTTGGGTCATGTTTAATTGGAATTTTGGGCAATTGTGAGGATGGAAATGTCTTTTAGAGATTTTTCAATTTTTAATCTCAAGGGTATAATGGTCATATCATCTATTTCTAGCCAATTTGACCGTTCACATTTTGGTCAACGAAATTCAGGTTTATTTTTGCACTTTCAGATTTTACAAGATCATTTCTACACTGTCGACTAAAACATAGGGTCAAAACGCACTTTTAACTAATTTAAATTTAAAACTCAAAGTCTTGTTTTAGACCGACTAACCGTTAGATGAGATCATGTTATGATTGATGTAACTAATGAAGTGATTTGATTTTTTTTATTGCAACAAACTTCGTAGAATTTTTAAAAACTTTTAAAATATATCTTAATATATAAATATGAGAAATTTTCAGGAAATGTGGCATGTTCATAAGCTTATGACAGGGTCCCTAATTTTTTACCTGAAATGTAGTAATTTTTTTAACAAAATAAATGTTGTATTTTAAAAGTTTAAAAAAGTAATATTGTGTATTTAAATATGGAAATATAAAAACTTATATAATATTAAAAATACATTTTTTAAATTTTAAATTTAGCATGTAATTTAACAAATGCAGTGTATAAACTTATGGACATGTCACCTGTCAGAAAATCCACTCTATAAATAATTATAAGTGGGTCTCCAGACAAGTGGTTTGTCCATAAGTTTATGAACAACCCACATATTTTTTACCTTATACACTACATTTGTTAAATTACATACTAAATTTAAATTTTAAAAATATTTTTTATGTATATTTTCACATTCAAATACACAAATATTACTTGTTTTAACTTTTAAAATGCAAAATTTAAATTTTATAAAAAAATTAAACATTTAAGGCAAAGAGAATAGTGAATTGTCCATAAACTTATCGAAAGACCGCATTTCCTTATAGTTTCTCAATACTTATAATTTGACTCTAAAAATTATTAAAATGAGATGTACTCCCTCTGTCCTTGAATAAACTGCACACTTTATAGTTTTGTTTGTCCCACCTCAAATTGCAATGGGTCAGAATTTTCCAAATTCAGCCAATTTGATCGAGTATGAAAAGTCAGAAATACCCCTGGACCCTCTGATATATACACCCCTTAATTATGATTAATTAGGCCAAGTGGGGCTCCCTAGTATGTGTGTCCAAAATGTGTGGCAAGTGTGGGAATCACATTTACTCTCCCAACGTTCAATTATTGCTCTCCCAATACTCCACTTTTGGCTTCTCGAATACTCTCTAACGCTCCATTTTCTGCTCAATTCTCTCATATCTTTCTGAAAACTCACAGCCTTTCATGACTTCTCTCTCAACTCTCAAAACCCTAGCCGTCTCTAATCTATTTCGTCTGTGATCTTGGCTGATTTCCCATATTTTTAAGTTGTTTTTGTTGCTCTGATGTGATTATTTACTATGTTCGTTGGTTTTATCACGGCTTTTTGGTTCAGATCTAGGGTTTTTGTGAGTTTTTTTGGGGTTTTTAAAAACGAAAGTGATTTCTTATGATTCTCATGTTTATCACGGTTTTATGAGTGTTGAATAGGGTTTTGTTGGGTGATTTACGGTTTTATGAACAAAGGTTCTTCTTCTTATGGATCTGGGTTGTGAATCTTTGTTTTTTCTTGCGTTGAATCGGTGATATTTGAATTTTGCTGGGTGACTTATGGTTTTATGAACAAAGGTTGTTCTCCATCTGAATCCGCCATCTGAATCTTTGTGTCTTTTGTGTTCAATCAGTGAGATTTGACTTTTTCTTTCGATGTTGTTCTTAAAATCCGCATGCATGTGATAATTTGTGTCTTATTCATTCGTTCAAGTGGAGATTCGTGTTATGCTTGTGTAGTTTGTTGCTCTTCTTCATAAATTATGCTTGATCCGTAACTTGCTTTATGTGTTCTTGCTATTCTTGTTGTAGAACTGATTAGGGTTTAACTGTTTCGTAGTGGGGATTTTTCTTATATAAATCGTTTTCTTTGAGATTAGGGTTTGTTTTTCTTTCTTTAAAACTACTTGCATGTGATGCTCTTTTTAACCCTTGTTCTTGCCTGTTGTTGATTGGATTTGTTCCTTACTATGTTAGTTCATAGCCATGCTCTTGCCTATTGTTCAATTTCTTTCTTAACAACCACATGCATATGATGTTCTTTTTAACCGTTGTTATTGGCTAGTGTTGATTGGATTCATTTGTTACCTTGTTAGTTCATAGCCTTGTTACTACTGTATGGTCTATAATTTCCTCTTCCCTTTTTGTTTGTTGACTATATGGTGTCCTGCTCAGGTGTTAATTATCCTTATGTCCTGATTGTGTGTTGATTATCATGTCTTAGATTATGATAATTATCCAGATTCATGTTTGTTTGCATATCATGTCTTAGAGTGCATATCTCCCTTACCTGTAACTGAAACCAAATCCAGCCCTTTACCTGATTCATGGATCATTGTGACAGGGTTATGGCTGGGCAGCATGAAAAATTTGCCCCTTGCCAACCCTTGAATGCCCATTACCAACCCTTGAATGGATGGTGTTGATTGGGTATGTAATGCTTGCTTTGGGTGATTTTATAGGGTTCTGATTCATTGGGACCAAGAATATACCTTGTTGTAGCCTCTGTCATGCAGAACCACTTTTCGTCGATGCGTATGATATTGTGCATGCCTTTGAAATGCAAGTTGCACTCCGGTTTCTTAAGCTCCATTCCAGCCTTAATTCTTTGCATGTCATTGCTAGGCAAGGATGTACTGCATTAGTGTGGCTTCTGGTCTCCTTGTTAGCTATTGCCATGTGTATGCTACTTTGACCAACATGCAATTTTGTTGTTGTGCTCTGGCATGTGCGTCTGAACCTTAGTGACAATGCCATTAATGCCTCCAAGTCGATTAGTTTCTTGATTCTTCCATAGCATCGTGTCTTCTCGAATAGGCACACATAGTCTCTCCATTTTGAAGCTGAGGTTTCACCCCTCGCCAAGATGGTGCTGATGGTCCCAACTAAAACAAACCATCTCTCTGATGCTTCGACCCTTTGCTGGTGCTAAATTTGACCATTCTTGATGTGTTGAAGCAAGAAATGGGCAATTTCTTGCAGATGTTCGTCTGTAAGCTTTCTCCCCACCATCACAGCCCAACAAGCTCGATGATGATGATGAAGAAGTGGTGGGATTTAGGGTTTTATGTTCAAGGCCAGTTCTTGTAAAACTGGCCAAAAAGAAAAACTGAGAGCTTTTTTTCTTCTTCTGATTTGTAGGGTTTCAAATGAAACTGTAATAAATGCCCCTATTTATATTTGGGAGGGAGGATCTGTAAATTGAATGAGCAGTGCACGAAAAGTGTGGATTTGGCTCCAACACAAAAAAAATTAGAGCCAAGAGTCAGTTTTTAGAGGGAATAATTTAGCTTGCAGCAGGGATTAACCATTTTCTAGTGCAATTTTTCTTTTGTACTTTTCGGTCCTTTCTTTTACAGTTCAATTTTGCAGCAATTTTTCTCTTTTTGCAATTTATTTAGGGATGGAAGGAGTATTATAATTGATCTAGAGTGAGACAGAGGGAGTATTATAATTGATCTAGGTGGGTCTCCTGCGAGGTGGCCTATTCATAAGGTTATGGACATGCACTTATTTTTTTTACCTTACACACTTCATTTGTTAAATTATATACTAAATTTAGAAAATTAGAAGAAAAAAATTATATTATACTCCCTCCGGTCTTTTTATATTGGCACTATTTGACTACAATTTTTTTCATACCATGTTTGATCATCGATAACTTTTGTTATATATAATAATAGACATCATGTGAGATGTCTTTGAATTTTTCGTAACGTGTAGTTTCTGAAAAGTAAAATTTTATCTTTTGTTATCAGACAAAACTAAAGTTATCGGTGGTC
>JAULKM010072799.1:0-11888 GCA_032355605.1 Rubia tinctorum
GCAATGTATATTCTATGAGTGCTAACTTGAAGGAAAGCTTTGGAGACTTGAATGAATATCCGACGATGAGTTCGGGTTATCTTCCTCTACCCTTGGGGGACTCCGAGAAACCGGAACTCTTGCCATCGATGAAGAAAGCCCTGGTGATTGAGCTGAAAATGTTGCCAAGTAACCTCAAGTATGCATTTCTTGGAAAAGGGGAGACACTTCCGGCCATTATTTCAAGCAAACTTACCACGAAACAAGAGGAGACGCTAATGGAGGTATTGAGAAAGAATAAAGAAGCAATCAGATGGACTATTGCCAACATCAAGGGTATTAGTCCATCCACTTGTATGCACCGAATCTTGTTGGAGGATGATTCAAAGCCCGTTAGACAATTCTAATCAATTTATGAAGCTAAAATCAACATTCAAAACAAAAGAAATACATGATAGTCAAGAGATCTAATTTTTTTAAGAGATTCTCACAATAGAGGCTTGGAATTTTTAATCAATGTCTCCCAAGAAGAAAACTATTCTAGATAATCAAAACTCAAAACATAACACACACACACACACACACACATATATATATATACAAAGAAACATGGAAGAAATTGAAAGAGTGATGAGATGTCAAATGCATATTTTTCTTAGTGGTTTAGATAGGTTTTGCATAACAGGATGTTAGAACCATCATGTTTGGTTTTTCTATGTAACTTCTCTATTTATTTAGCCGATTGTGAACTTAGCGGGATTTTGCCCTTATGAGTGTCGAGACCTTCTTTTGCGTGCTTAAACTATAGATCACTTATAAGCGAAGGTTATCCACAATGATGGCAATAGATAGAAGACCAATCACAAGGTTGGTAGAAAACAAAGGCCACTAGTCTAAAAATGGTTTAAAAAAATGAAGGATCGCAAAAAATGGAAGCCAAGAGTCTAGAGCCAAATAAGAAGGCATGGAATGTGCAAAACAACCTGGTTTGCGTAATCAATTCGTGCCTAAAGATAGGACCAGAGCACGGGCCGTGCAGAGTGGAACGGTTTGTGCAATCAAAGGGAAGACAAGCAACACTTCATGACATGAGCAGTGCAGAATGACACAACTCGTGCAATCAGAAAGGCACAAATTAGTGCTCCAGGACATGGGCCATGTAGATCAGCATTACCCGTGCAATCATAGGTGCTGAGACGAGTTTCTAGAACACGATTTGTGCAGATATGCTGGGATCGTGCCGCACAGGCCGTGCAGAGCAGCACGAACCATGCTCAACTAGCAGACTAGGGTTTTGAGTTGGGCCTTTTGGGCCCTTTTCCCATTCACTATAAAAGTCCTAATTCTTCTAAACCTAAATGAGAGGGCGGCTGCACTTGTAATATATCTAGGTTCTCTCTCTCTCTCTCTCTCTCTCTCCCTCTCTCTCTTCATTCATATCACTTCCACCTGGCATTTAATAATATTGAATGTCACGGGTTTGATCTTAGTAGTTAGATTTAGGACTTGGGAATATATGTAAGCATGTATTAACTTTAGAATTGTGAGACTTTTAGATTCATTTCTATTTGGGATATATACAAATATAACCCTATATAATTCAGTAGGTGCTCATAAAACCCTGAGATAATTTTTAGTGAAAAAATAACTCTAATTACTATATAAAAGTGCGAATATAATCTTGTGACACAATTTTTGCCATTGACTCAGTACTACCGGTAGTTAAATGACTCTAAAAAGACCAAATGCCCTTTCACTTAAAGCCTGAAATTTGATGGACAAGTTTTCCCTTATGACCAAAAAATTTGTTCTTCCACCCCCATATAGCCACCTCACTATCGGTCAGCCACCAATACCCTTCAGCCATCCCGCCACCGGTCCACCACCCATCCCTTGTAGCCATGGTTCGGAGTTTAGGTCGTCGCTCATCGCCTGCCAAGAATCCCTCCAGTCGTTTCGTGCGAGACCCTCTGGAATTCCACAGGGTCGTGCGAGACCCTCTTCACTTCACTTCAATTCCTCAAGTCTTCAAAGCTTAAAAGAAGGTCTTCAAATCTTCAAAGATAGTCTTCAAAGTCTTCCTACAATTTCCTTGTCACACAAAATCCCCTAGAAAAGTAGTAAAATCGTAAAAGTCACTCTTAAATCTCCTTAGAGAATTTCAAGGCAAAATGCAGAGCACAAAAGTGCATAAAAGAAATTCCAAAAGGCCCCAAAATAATCGTATAAAATAGACACATCACCAACCGTGCACATTAGACAAAGATTTGAACTCATAAATTCCCACTCTCATCTCTACAATTTCGATCTCAATCAGATGGTGAGTAGAAAAATGATTTCAATCACAATCAGATGGTGGTGGAGGGTGGGATCAATAGTGGTGGTGAAGGGTAGGCTCAGTGATGCAGTGGTGGAGGGCTCAGTCACGACAGCGAGGGAAAAGCAGAAGATGGTGGGGTTTCGATTGGAGGGAGAAGGGATGGAGAAGGGAGGGGTGAACCCTTATCAGTGGAGAATTGCGATGGAGAAAATGGGCTTTACCAAAGAGAAAGAAGAAAATGGGTCAGAAAATGGTGTTGCCTCTAGAAGGGAAAGCCAGAGAAAAAAGAAAGGAGAAAAGAAAGCGGCAGTTCCATAACGAAGAAATAATTAGGGTTAGGGAGTTTTGGGGTCAAAATAGTAAAATATTTTTTTCTTTTTTTACAGAGGGGAAAAATTACTTTTCACCCAATGCCGACCTAAAGTTGCCGAAAAGGGTAAATTTGCACATACACTAACTATCTAGGTTATATTTGCACTTTCAATTATCAAAAGGTTATGTTTGCACTTATGTGAATTGGGTAGGATTATATATGCACTTTTCTCTTTCTATTTTTGTTGCTATAAATATCATGTTTAATTTGTGCTTTAACTTTTTGTCATATTCTATGTATTGAATGTGATTAGGATGTACACCTAGTTTAATTCATGCATGATTTAGCGCTAGGCTTTGAATTTAGCTTTGGAGTATGGATTATCAAACTTGCTTGTGGCTTCGTGAGCACCAGTAACATGAACCTTGTGAGATGCCATGGAGGTAATAGGGTGATAATGGTGGCTGTATTAGTCATTCCCGGTATTTTAAAGCATCCTATAATTCCTCGAGTTAGGTAGGATCAATTGGACTAGGGTGGATGTTATTAAATTTATAAGCAAGGGTATCATGATTAATACTTGAGAGCTAATTCCTAGTTTGTAGCAACTAAGCGTTGGGCCCTAGTAGCTATAGACCTTAGAGCTATCACAAGGTAATAATGTTCTCTTCACGTTGAGGTCTGACCTGCACTTTCAGGGTTGTTCTAATTGAGTGGAGCTCACCCACGGGTGCTGAGGGGGTCAAAGATAAGAATTTTATATGTTTCTCCTGACCTTACTCCTAACTATGATACACATAGATAGTGGAGGGTCTTCCACAAAGATATTAGTGTCCAAAGGTTAGCTAAATATAATTCACTCTCGTGCCTCATCCAAATTGTGTGTCTGGAATAACTAGTAGTAACAGGGGAGGGGGGGTAGTGTTTGAACAAAAACTACTAATCATGCAAGTAAAACAAGATAAAGTATGAAATAAGTAATCTTAGGGTTATTTTCATCACATTATTGACAAGTAGATTCGATCCTAGACTCTAATTCACATAAGCAACTACCAACGTATTTTCATGTTATATGATATAGTGTGGACATATTAATTCCCTAGGAACTCCCACTGTCGGGCACACAATTAATTACTCCCTCCTTAACATCTTACCTCCTCTGTAACTTGCTATGGGTGTGCTTCTCTACTGAAAACCCCCGTAGCTCACTCCCGGTGCTAACATGCCCCCACTTAAAAGAACTATTCCTTACGTAAGTTGCAACTGTTAGACGCGGGTGTATAATCAACCACAATTGTAGAGCTAAAAAATAAAAGGATATCATTACCTTGTGATAACTCTAGAGTTTGTGCCACCCTAGTCGATACAAACTAAAAATGCTCAATTATCAGGGTAAGCCGGGGTTTCCACCTTTAGGATTTTAATAACATCAACACGATAGGTCTGATTCTCCTAACATTCAACTCCTCACATGGATAACCAATACAGATTATTTTCTATTACCATCTTGGCACTCATAAGGGGGATCGAACACACACATCCTCTTGGTACTCACAAGACTACCATAGTGCCAATAATCCGACACTCCCAAATTAGCATTTAAAGACTAACATGATATCATTCAAAAAATAAATCAGTGTGCATATTAACATATCTCATAGAATAAATCAAAATAAGAAATTAAGCTACAAATTAAGCATGATATTTATAACATAGAAAACAGGATAATCTAACAAGTCTCACAAATCATGTCAATCATGCTTACAAATAACAACCCCAAGAAATAAACTACTCTACTAACATTAGATCCATGGAAGTCATTGGAATAATGTCACGAATCTAAGTAGTAAATGAAGAGAGAAGAAAGAAAACCCTAGAGAGAATTATCCTAGCCCTCCTTCCGACCTAACACACTAAAATGAAAACTAACTAACTACTTACTTTTTTTAAACCCTAGGAGGCTAAGGCCATATTCATAGTGTAGTATAGATGGGCCTTAAAAGGCCCAAGTTGGAAAACCCTAGTGTTAGCGTGGCTTGGGCCATGTAGGTTTGCATGGCACAACCAGCACGGCCCGTGCAATTTTGCATGAGGCATCGTCTGGAAACACATTTTTTTGGAAATGATCGGATAGTTTGTTCAATTTTGCATGGCCTTTTGTCCGGGCCTTGTCCTCCCGGCTTATGAGTGCACAAGAAGTGAACATTTGCACGTCTCTTTGACCTGGTTTGAGACCCTCTTTTTTTGCACGGACTGATAGCACAGTCCGTTCCATTTTACACGACCCATGCATTTTCTTCAACACTTCTGAACTTGACTTATTTTCTTTGACACTTCTATATTCTATCACGTTTCAACTCATGTCCTTTGGTTTTATACCAATCTTGCAATTAGCCTTCACCAATCCACTTCGAGCTACTTATGATCAATCTACAAATAAGCTCACAAAACAAGATCTAGATGACCGTAAGGACAAAAATTCATTAGGCTCATATTAGTCTACAAAATGAGAGATTTTGATAAGAAAACCAAACAATGATCATCTAAACCCCTTATGATGTAAAACTATCTAAACCTAGCAATCTACCCACAAATATATAACAAAAGAGATGTTAAACGCCTTAAGAAATGCAAGCATTTGACGTATCATCAAATCCCCCACACTTAAACCTTTACTCGTCCTCTACAGTAATCAAGAACAAGCAAATATCTAAGTGTAAACTAGCATGCAAAAGTTTTTTTCCAAAACACCCAACATTTTATTTCTAGACTACCCTAGCCCCCAAGACATAAGAATCTCCCTTACTCTCATATTCGGAACCTAAAGCAATCTAAACAACTAACAAACCATAAAAAGGGTGAGGTATACATGAAATATGATGCTAATTTACTTTACCCAAGAAGCTACCAACTAGACAATCCAAGAGAAGCATAAACTTTTTCAATTTTTGTAATTTTCTCTCATTTTGCCTAGGAGCCCTCTCAGCTTTTCATCATAGATTCACACATATATATATATATATATATATTCTTTTTCAAGCTCACCCTCAACTTTTTCCACACTATTGGACCTCTCATTTTTGCATAGGTTGCCCTTTTAGATTTACCAACCTATTCAGGCCTCCCAATGTTGTTTAAGCCACCCTTTCGAGTTTTCACGTTTATGATTTAGCGGGATTTTCCCCCTTAATTTTTTCAATTTTTGGAATTTTTGTGTAGCACAAAATGCCCCAAAAATGAGTTTCCCACTACATGGAAAACACACAACATAAATAAAACACAAATAAACTTTCCTAAAATTTTCTAAGTGCCTAACTACTCTCTCCCCTACACTTAAACCATTCATTGTCCTCAATGCATAAAAATTTCAAAAATCATAAGTGGAGTAGGGAGGTCATGGACACTTACTCTTGGGGACCCGAAGGTCCCACCGTCATGCCCCTTGTCTCACTCTTTCTTCTTCTCTCATCTTATTTGTCTCTCGTTAGGAATGAGGTCACTGAAGCCCTCTAGATTGGATGCATGTATCTTTTCCAACAATTACCCCATGAATTCTTCTTGTACTTCGACTCTGTCATCCGCAAATGCAAACTCTTCTCTCACCTCATGTTTAATGGAATCAAGCTTAACTTCTCAAGTCCTCATATTTGCGTCCATAGCATCAAGCCTCAACCCAAACTCATCCATTTATAGGCTCATCCCTCCTACCACATGACTTACCTCTTTAACTAGTTGGGTCGAAATCAAAAGTTGGTCCCTAAACACATGGAAATGATCATAGAAGTCTGCCAGTTGGTTGGATTGGATATGGTGCACTCTAGAGAGATTTTTACCTTCCCCTTCATTGTCCACATCCAGAGTCGACAAAGTGCTGTAGAAGATCTTCTCGAAGCTCGGGTTGGAGGTTATGAAAATCTCTTCCAAAGTAGTGTGCTGAGTACTGGTAGTGCGCTCGGGTTGTGGAGGCACCATGAAGTTATAAACGCCTGTGCTCGGATACTAGAGTCATCAACATTTTCATAAAATTTAAAGCTCACAATATGTATTCCCTCATCAATCATGCAAGGACTCTCAATATCATCACTCATGCAAGAATCTTCAATTTTATCAAACTTATCACAAATGCTTATACCATTGAATGCAAGAGAAAAATTAGATGATCCATGACTAGATTTATAGATTAAAAAGTCAACTCTATCTATATCATGTTTTAGGGTTAAGGTCCCTAAGTGGACATCTATTTTGGTCCTCAATGTCTTTAGAAATGGTCTTACCAGCAAGATTGAGGGTGCACCTTCATCGTGCAACATATCGAGGACATAGAAGTACTCCGGAAATACTAGCTTGCCAATCCTGACCATCACATCCCTAACTAGACCCTTAGGACTAGCTTAAGAGTGATCGGCCAATTGGACAACTACCCTAGTTCCCTAAACTCTCCCAAATCAAGATTCTCATACAAGCTATCAGAAATGAAATTTATAGAGGCTCTTAGATCAATCATGGCAACATTGACTAGATTACCAACTAAATAGATGGGGATGGAAAAAAATACCACAATCATCGCATTTCTTGTGTAGGCTTCTATGAGCTAATGTGGCATTTTGACCCACCCCTCCCGAGCTTCGTTAAACATGAGAGGAGGCTTCCGAAGCTATTAAGGGTCAAAGATAAGATTTATATGCTGATCACATTCTTACTGCTTTACTACCAAGAATGGTAGATAGTGATAAGTACCAGGGTCGTCCACAAAGATGTTAGGAATCTAATAATCAACTAAACACAACTGTGGCCGGGTTGTCAATCTGACCACGTGTTAGGAATAAATAGTTTTGTGAAAACATTCATTGGGGGATTTTGTACTAACAACTACTAGCATGTAATTGATCACGAGAATTAACAATATAAACTAACACTCGGGGAATATTTGCATAACATGGTCAAAGAACTCAAATAATATCTCAAAAACAGTTCAACATCTTTACAAGTACAAAGCTACTCATCACATCACCATCATGCTAAACAAAGAAAGTAAACACATGGATCAAAGGATCACACGGAGTTTGAAGCCAAGAGATGAAGAATCCACACAAGAAGAAGCAAAAATGCTAAATTTTGAGAAAAGTGCCTCAACTTTTCTAGATAAACCAAGTAGAAGTGAGAGTGAGTGTTTTTGAGAGATTTTGATGATCTTAATGAATCCTATAGGTGAGGTAATGTACTATGGATCATTATATTTAGCCAAAAATGTGATTCAAAAAGAGGTACAAATGAGATAAGGATGACATTTTTTGAAATTAGAGAGTGAGAGGGACAAAAGTAGCAATCTATTTATGCATAAGAGAGGTGTTGATGTACTATTTACATGAACACTTGAAGGGAGCAATTTTTTTTGCTAAATTAATGAGCCTAAATTTCCATGTTTTAGTATAAAGTTCAAATTTTCGAAAATCAGAATTTTTGGCCCAAAAAATTGCAACACATGAAATCTGACACCAGGAACCCCTCGTGCCAAAAACTTAGCACAACCCGTGCCAGAACTTAGCACGAGTCATTCCAAGTGGAACGAGCCATGCCAAAATTCAACACGAGGCACCCTCGTGCCAAATGGGTGTGACGCCAGGTCACCTCTGTGAATAGTGCATTTTTCCCCTTTTCACCCCTTTTTTTGAATAGACTTTGTCACCTAACAAGCCCTATGTCCTTTTACTCAAAAATAACGAGACTCAAACTCAAATTCACCAATCAACAAGAGTTTCATCCCAAAAACCTTTGTCACACTAAAACATGCAAAATATATCTACTTAAAACATGTCAAAAACAAACAAAGAAAGACCACGTATCTTTATTTTAGTCATCACAACTTATTCCTTTTTCATGCAGTTTAATTGAAAGCACTTACCGTTGGGTCTCTGGACTCACCATCGGAAACTCCACCCACTATGACATCCTTGTGAATAGGTCTCCACAAGGAGCATCCTTACCTTTAAGCGCTTTGTTTGCCAAGAAGAGTGAGTATCCATTTATAGCCAATACCGAATCCTTAGCTATTTCCTTCGGTTTAGGAGGTGATCGAGGGTGTTTTATGTCCTCACCACTTCCCACAACCCGCTGTATGTTAATGAGCATAGAAAAACAATCCAAGACAGATGAATCATCACTAACATTATGCAAGGCCATAGTTTCATCGATATGATCATCATAGTTAAAGTGCAGGGGAGGATTCCTTTTATCACTCTCATAGTTATCAAAAATCTCATTAAGTATGCTATCTTCATCACTATTAACAAGAGTTACATCAAGGCAATCATCATTGTCCGTCATGCAAGAGTCGTCAAGTTGAACATCTTTTCACACAAAGTTATGCCTTTTCATACAAAAGAGGGATTATGTGAACCTTGCTTAGACTTGTAAATATCAAAACCCACTCTATCCATGTCATCCTCTACAGTTAGTATTCCCGAATGAACATCAATCTTAGTCCTTGATGTTTTAAGAAAAGGTCTCCCCATAAAATTGAGGGTGCACCACCATTATGTGTTACATCAAGGACATAGAAGTCCTCCGAAAACACCAATTTTCCCACTTTGGGTGTTGGAAGCTCCTTGAATGGTTCCTCCACAACCAATTCTTTCTCCTCCAATTTGGTTTTGTTTCTTTCCATGACCAAGTCGTCCTCTTGTAGGATTTCCTTCTCGGGCTCACACATCCTTCTCGCTTCTTAACTTCAAAGCTTTCACATTCATTGGATTAACCTCCGGTTGGGAAGAAAGCTTGTCGGGCTTTTTGGCTTCAAATTAGCTCACCTAGGTGGCAAGTTGTCCGACTTGAATGTCAAGGTTCTTAATGCTCGAGAGTTCCCTAGTCCTGAGATCTTCAATCCCTCGCCTTTTACTCTCCGCAAAGACGTTATGTTTCTTAGACAATTGAGAGATTGCTTCAAGGATTTCCTCTCAGCCTGAATTGTAAAGTGAGGCATTGGTGTTGGAAGACCCTTCTCCCCTTGGATAGGGTTGAGGTTGAGCTTTTTTGTATCGGTTGTACCCTTGTACTTAGTTCTCCTCACGCCATCGGAAGTTGGGGTGATTGTGGTACCTCAGTTGAAGGTGTTTGCGTAGGGATCTTTCCTTTTGCCTCCTTGGTTCCCACAGAACCCTTGTTTTTGTCCCCTAGAAAACTGTGGCCTATTTCCACCATTGTTGAAATCCAATGCCTTAACTTCCTCAAAGTTCTCCACCACTTGTGGGAAAGCATCTGTGTGATGAGCAAGGCTGCAAATACCGCACACTTTTGCTTGTTGAACTCCCTTTTTCATGAACTCTTTCATCATGGAGGTAAGATCTTGGACTTGCTCCTCTAACTTAGGGGATTGAGATGGTTCATCTATGGGCTTCACCCTAGACCTTATACCAATATTCCTTGTCACTTTATCCATCTCCTCAAAGAGTGCCATTACTTCCCTTGGGCTCTTGTTGGTAATCGAATCATCGCAAGCGGCGTTCAGCATATGCATGTTATCATCGCATAACCCTTCGAAGAAATAGTAAACCAAGTCTTCCTCCTTGCATAGATGATACGCATTACTAGCTAACAACCTGTTGAACATTTCCCAATATTTGTAGAGAGACTCATTATCAAACTAAAAGATGTTGGAAAATTGCTTCTTCAACCCGGTAGACTTTGAAGTGGGGAAATATTTCCATAGAAATCTGTGCTTCATATCAATCCATGAGGTGATCCAACCGGGCGGGAGATAGTATAACCAATCTTTGGCCAAATCCCAAAGTGAGAAGGAAACACCCTTCGATTGCAGTCTTCCTCCGAAACACCCACATGCTTCATGTTGCTATAAACTAGGTAGAATTTAGAAAGATGCTTGTTCGGATCTTCTCTGACCATCCCATGGAAAGTTGGCAAGAAATGAACCATACCGATCTTGAGTTCTATGTCACATTGGGTGGCAAGGGTGAGAAAATGATGCAAAGTGGTTGATTCTCCAAATTTGGAGCCATCAACTCTCTTAAAATGCGGTTATCCTCCTCCATTTATTTTTTTCTCTACAGCTACCGAAAGTGGTTCTTATGGAACTTCTGGCCTAAATATCCTCTTCCTTCTTCACCTATCACCTGTGTAATCCGCTGACTATGTAAAATTCCAAGTTCTTGGCACGAGTACGTACCATAAACCGGGAATAAAATAATTTCCAACTCAAATGAACACTAGCAAAAAGGGTTAGAAGTAAACAAAAACTAGTAAGAAAGCTTAAACAACAAAAACTAACAAAAAATACTACTTACTCAACTAACACGTTATGCAAGTTAACTACTAGACCGTCAAACTAAAATCTCCTGAAGCGGTGCCAAAATTTAACTCACCTCCTCCCGAGCATTATTAAATACGAGAGAAAGCCGCCAAAGATATTAAGGGTTAAAGATAATATTTATAAATTGCTCCCATTCCTACTAATATACTACCAAAGATGGTAGATAGTGGCAAGTACTGGGGTCTTCTACAGAGATGTTAGGAACCTAATAATGAACTAAACACAACTATGGTCGGGTCGTCAATCCGATCAGTTGTTAGGAATAAATAGTTTAGTGAAAACAGTCATTGGGGGGAGTTTCTACTAACAACTACTAGCATGCAAGTGATCAAAAGAATTAACGATAAAAAATAACACTCGGGGAATATTTGCGCACCATGATCAATGCCATTTCGTTCATTGATTTCATCAAATACAAGAACTAAGCCCTATTCTACTGTGTGTGACACGTGGTGCGGACAATGGTTAAAACTTCCCCCTATCTGTCATATAGAGGTGGGCATATAAAATCATCCACCAGTCTCGCCTTTGCAACTTGGAGAGTGCAACAACGGTTATGGCTCATTGCGCAAGTCTGATTCTCTCCATTTCGGTTAAGTCCTGGGCAGAACACCAGGAAGGAACTACCCTTAGGCCTATAAAGGCAAAGGAAGTAGCCATCTTATCAATGGATCTAGGATCAACAAGATAATCCTAGTTTGCTACCAAATCTATCTCTACCCGCAACCTTCGGACCTCATTGGTCCGCTAACTAGAGCATGGTCGATCGTGACGATTAAAAGTGGTAACCTTCGTGCACACGTACAGTTCATGACTATCGTAACTCCAAGCGCATCTAGGTTTCCTTAATCAGGGACCAGAAATAGTGCACCAACTTGAAAGTAGACTTATTTGTGTGCCAACAAAGTGTGACAATCATGCAATTCACAAGAATATTAAGAACAAGCCAACAT
>JAULKM010072809.1:0-45400 GCA_032355605.1 Rubia tinctorum
ATATATAATTAGGACATTATAAAAGCGACACAATATCACAACTATTAGGATATTTATAAGTGTCCTAATAAATGTATATTAGAACGCTTATAAATTAAACGTCTCTCTCCTATTACTGCGGGCGATTACACACTTAACTATTTGTTTTTAATGGTACTTTGTCTTCTGATTTGGTAATCTGAAAAAGATTAGCTGCTCCGATGGGTAGATCGGGTAACATAAAACGGTGGAAAATCACGAAAGGCAACAACATCTCTAGGCCGGGATGTTAATTTGACAGTCGAAGGAGAAAAGGGTAACAAGGAGGTTTAGAAGGAGGAATTGAGACTGAAGAGTATGCGGGTGGAGGAAAAAGGGGAAGTGGGAAAAGAGATTGTCACACCACCCATGTTGGACAAGCTCAGTGAAATCGATGAAAATTTAACGCCGGGAAATTTGGACCAAGGGTGAAAACTGTCTTGGGGTGAAGAAGTTGAGCAGGAAATCGAAGTGCCCAGAAAACAGAAACTATGAAGCGAGATTGTTGGAGAAGGAGAATTGAAGTACTACGAACCAACTATGGTGGAAGGTGGGAAATTTCAAAAGGAGATGTTGAGGAGATCATAAAGCAATGGGAATATACAGTTGTGTGCAGGATTTCGGGGAGCAATCCTCTGTTGAAAGTGATGAGAGGCTATTTCTTCAGGACCCGGGGAAAGAAGGTAGCAAAGGTATGGCAACTTGAACCTCGTATTTTTATGGTGAAATGTTCAAGTATCAGTATTAGAGAAGAACGGTTTGTTATTGGTGTTGTTTTCTTCGATAGTAAACCTTTAATTCTAAAAGCCTGGGAAACAAATTGTGAACTAGATGAACCTACTACAGTCCCAATTTGGATTCAGCTCCCAAATCTGCCCCTAGCTAGTTTATTGGCAACCTACAATCATAAGTAAGATTGTGAGCCCGTTAGGTAAGCCAATATTCTTGCATAGAATGACTAAGGACAAGGAGAGGTTAACTCATAGTAGAGGTGTCAATTCGGGTTATCGTGTTGGGTTGAAAATGTGTTGTGTTGAAATAGGTCGGATTGAAACGTGTTGATTTCATTTTTCGTGTCGGGTCGGGATGTTGTCATGTCGGGTTGAAAATGTGTTAGTTTTTTTCTTCGGTCGGGTCGTGTCGGATCGAGTTAATATCAGGTCGGGATACTGTCGTGTAATTTTTACACTAGGCTTAGATCCGGCTGGGTCAGAATATTGTCGAGTTGGATCGGATCAAGTTATTGTCGTATCATTTTTTGTACTGAAGTTTTGTTCGTGTCTGATCATGTCAGTTATTATTTTTTAATGTTTCATATATATATTTCCAGTTGGTTCATTTTAGATCAGGTTATTTTTCTACTTGATTAAATTTTGGTTGGTTTAGGTTATGTTTCAATAATATTATTGTTACAACTGCACTATTATCAAGTTGTGTTTCGTTGTAACTTATAACTTTTAGTTATACATTATTGGAAAACAGGTATATAAGCGCGTTATGTCATTGTTGTGTGAGCAATATTGGTGTTAGGAAATCTATAGGCACCGGTAATCTGGTAAATGAAACAAAATATTGGTTCCTATGACTAAATCCATCACCGGTTCACTGAATACCGGTGCTAGATATCGGTACTGGATATCGGTGCCTATCGAGAAAAATTATCAGGATTTATTCTTTTTCATCTTTGATTTTGGTTGAATGACAAATACCTGTGCTAATACCGGTGCCTATGACCGGAATAGTAATTTTTGCATTTAAAATTGTGGTGGCAAAATATCTAGCACCTATAACGATGCTAGGATTGCATTTAATTCAAAATTTTTAAAAAATACTTTGAAGCAAGCCCACGCAGCTGCATTATAATTGTATAGGCACCGATATGTTGATGGATATCAGATTTCGATGCATAGAAAGATTTCCAAAATTGACAAGCTAAAATAGAAAAAAAAGTTTTGAAAATTGGGTTTATAGTATGAGTTACTCTAGAACATCTACTAGCGCTTTCCAACATTTCACCAAAAAATTAATTTATTTAATATTTAATATTTTGGAAACAATAGAAAAAATCATGTATTTTGGAACAATGGATAATGGGGTAACAAAATTTTTGGCCACATTGTAATTTTCCAAATCTGCGTAGAAGTAATCAATGTTGACTTTCGAGGCCATTCTGTTTGCCCATACAAGCCCAAATTTCAAAGTCGGAATCATATATTATTGAATTTCATTTTGGCGTAGCCAATTTCGTGATTCGACAACTCCAACTTTTTTGGAGTGACCTAAGTGTAAAAAGTAAAAACTTTACTCGTAACTCCAAATTGAAATCCGCTCGAAAGTGATGCTACCCCATACAACCCATTGTATTTTTCAAGTACTTAATAAAATATTTATCAACAATCGAGCATAAGAACATATCCATATCCATAATCATTTTCAATTTCTTTTCTTACTTCGAAGTAATCAACTTTAAATTATTTTAGAACATACATTAGCACTTTCCAACATTTCACCCAAAAAATCATTTATTTCATATTTCTATATTTAGGCAAGAATAACAAAAATAACGTATTTTGGATCAACGGATAATGGGGTAACACAATTTTGGGCCACGATGTAATTTTTCAAGACTCTGTAGAAATATTCGATGTTGACTTCCAAGGCCCTTATGTTCATCCATTCATGCCCAAATCGCAAAGTCGTAGTCGTACATTATTGAATTTCATTTTAGTATCGCCAATTTTTTGATTCAACAATTTCAATTTTTTTGGAGGGACCTAAGTTCAAAAGGCAAAAATTTTACTCGTAACTTCAAATTAAAATTCGCTCGAACGTGATGATACCCTATACACCCATGGTATTTATCAAGTCCGGAACAAAATATTTATCAACAATTGGGCACAAGAACATATCTGTAATCCTTTAAAATTTTTCTTTCTTATTTCTAAGTAATCAACTTTAACTTACACAAGAACATATACTAGCGCTTTCCAACATTTCACCAAAAAAATTATTTGTTTTCTATTTCTATATTTATGCAAGAATAACAAAATTTGTGTATTTTGGAGAGAAGGATAATGTCCTAACATTTTTTTGGCCATTGCGTAATTTCCATAAATATGTTAGAGGCGCTTTTGTGTCTACTATCTTAGTTGAATAGCAGTGTTGAGTATTCATTGAATTCAATTCACTTTTTAAAAAAACTTTAGTGCATTTTTGTGTTGTAATAAATATTTTGATTCTAATTTTTTAAAATAAAAAACTAGTGAATTCCCACATCGCCTTACTCGGTATTATTAATTAAAAAATCAGGATTACTTTTATGTACTTTTTGTGTTTTACATTTAAATTGAAAATAAAGAATTTTATTTACAATTTTGAAGTTTAGTCATCTAAGATAAACTATACGAGTAATGAAGTGAAATAATTAGTCTAATTAAAAACCGTGACATATTAAATGCAATAAAAATGATTATTTTTATAATATTGGATTCGAATTATTTATATTTTGAGCTCATTTTAAATTTTATCATAATTATATATATATATATATATCACTAAATAAAATAAAATATCGAATATTATTATTTGACCCACTAATTATAAAATACTATCATATAACAGTTACTCGATCTATAACAAGAATTTATGATAATTTATTAAATATTATTTTTACAATACTTTTCAAACAAATTTTTGAAATTAATATTTAGTCGACTATCTATAATTACTAATTCAAGAGCATAATTTTAATTAGCCATATATCTTTATTTGACTATTATTCATTAGATTTATAAATTTAGTCGTGTGATTTTAACTTAACCTTGTGTATTCAGATTTGTTATGAGTTGACTTTACGTACTAGTAATCATATAGTAAACTCGTAATATATATATATATATATATATATATATATATATATAAAACTTCACTTTATTCTAATAGGTATGTCTAAAGAATTTTATTAGCTTGACTCATAACCAAATTGACTTGGT
Organism: Rubia tinctorum; assembly: GCA_032355605.1. Taxonomy (NCBI): domain Eukaryota; kingdom Viridiplantae; phylum Streptophyta; class Magnoliopsida; order Gentianales; family Rubiaceae; genus Rubia; species Rubia tinctorum. The sequence continues at coordinate 4,011 of JAULKM010072809.1, forward strand.
TCTATATTAAATGTTAAATGACTTTTTATAACTCCATCTATTTTGGGCTGATTACACGTATGGTTATATAGTTGATTTATCAGGTATTATATTCATGTTGGATCGGATTCAGGTTGGATCGGATTCAGGTTGGATCGGATTCGGGTTGGATAGGGTTCGGCTTGATCCTGGGTCCGTGTTTAGGTCGGGTCTAGATTATCGGGTCATATTTGGGTTTTAGGTTAGATTCAGCCGTGTCGAGTTCGGGTACAGGTCAATATTTCTTGGGTCAAAATAGGGTTTTGGATTGAGTGCGGTCATGTAAAGTTGGGTTTGGGTCAATATTTCTCGGATCAAATCGAATTTTATGTTGATTCGGTTGTGTCGGTACAGATCAGGTTCTCGGTCCGAGTTAGAGATTGACAAAACTATTTATCTTAATGATTGTAATTTCCAATTCTACAATGGGTATCGTCCATTTGGGGATATCCCATACAATGGGTATCATTATTCATAAAAACAAATAAGTGCACAGTGTGAGTTGATAATATTTTCATTTCAACTTTCTTTCTCTTCTTTTATATTTTATTATTGTTGTAGGATGAACAACGATCACTCATTATTCCCTGATATAATGACAAAATATCGGGCATGATAAAGCTCCTTGTGTGTCGGAAGGAAGACTCTCTGATGCTTAAGGTAACACTAGGAGTCTTGTATGCGAATGGTGATAATAGAATGGGTCGAAGATATATCATGGTATTTATAGGCTAACGATCTTAAGTATTACCTGAATACAACTAAAGTTTAGATGTACATGCCTTGTATGACATGTTATTGTCCCCAATTACAATTGGTATCGTATCATACTTTCATTATTGTAGTCTTCGGATTCTAGCTAGAGGCTTCTTCTAATAAGTTTTGGCTCATCACGACATCATGGTTCTGAACCATGGGCTTCAGCCCGGGTATCATCAATATCCTCCTAGAAACCCAAAAATCAAGCATCTTCAACATCTTGTGGTTTCTCCACTAACCCAAGTCGGACGGTCTGCCATAACTTGACTTCTAATATAAAAGCAATACTAATAACCAAGGTTTAGCCTTAACTGATTGACGATCAACTATAACATAACTTCTAATATAAAAGCAAAACTTGTGACCAGTGTTTGACCTCTACTGCTCGACGGTCAACCAACTTGAGTTCTAATACGATGCAACACTAATGACTAAGAGCTTTTACCTTAACTAATCGATGGTCAACCAGAACTTAACTTCTAATATAAAAGCAACATAGATGACCACAGTTTAACCTTTACTGATCGACGGTCAACCATAACTTGATTTTTAATGTAAAGAAACAAATTAAATTCAAAGAGTGTATGTAATATAGTTAGTAATTTTGTTGTTGGATATTTAATTTCGACTAAATAATTATTTCTATGAGTTAAAAATAATTATGAACAAGAAGTTCCAATTTTGCATCCTTCTTTCAGATGGGCCAAAATTTGAATTTAGGTGAGAATGAGGAACAGTGTACTGACGTCGGTCGACTACAAGCCACTATCAGCTGCTACAAAATGAAGCTTGGCATCGGCTTGTTAAATAGAGGAGTTTACGAGTTCAGTTTGCATTCGAAACGACGTCATTTTTCTGTTGACTATATCTACTATAAACTTCATAATTCTTTCAAATTTCTCCACCTCCCCCAATTCTTTCAAAACCCATGAATTTTTCTTCGGAATTTTTCTTCAATTCGAAGTTGGGTTCAATTTTTTCATAAGGTTGCTTCCAATCCACAAAGGTTCTCATCTTGTTGGAGAAAGTGCTTCCAATTAATAAGGGATTTGAAGCCTAGGGTTCCAACATAACCAATTCAAGGTATTTCATTATCCAATTTGGTTTGTATTTTGTGAACCCATTTTTGTTTTAATGTATGCACATTGTGGGATTGATTTTAGAAATTTATAAGTGGTGATTGAAGTTTGAATAGATGTGTACCCATTGTGAATTATGATTACTATTGTGCAATTTGTATTTTGAGATGATATTTTTATACATGTTCCTATATATTAGTTCTAATTAGTGTCAGATTTGGGATATGATCCCCCGATTTTCTATTTGTCCGTATGGGATTGCATTCTTTTATCTTTGTTTGAGTTATTCAATTGGTTGCTCAAGAGAAATGGCCCTTTATTGCAAAGTCAATCATCATTCGGCCCAACTCTCGATTGAACCGACAGCTGACCGACGTTAGAAGAACGTGTCAGCTACTTCTCTGACATTGACCGACAACACAGTTATTGTCGGTCCCATGTTGGTTCCACAGACAATTGGGCCAATGGGTGACCGACACTGGACCAAATGATCTATTCTCTTGAAAACCATTAGTTTAGTAGAATAAATATTTGAATCTTGGTTTTTTAAACAATATTCTGGGTAATTATTTACACTGGAAACAATAAATCTAGGACATCTAGTTGAAAAACCAACACATGTTATTAGATTATATACTCTCTATTTCCTAAGCTTATATGATTGCTTTACATTGTTCATTCACGGGCTTGCTTTAGTTAACCATGTCGAACAAGCAAGAGAACAATAATATGAACAAGAACTAGAAGGTATATAAATTATCTCATTTTAATAAACTATTTTGATCCAACCGAATAATTATTTTCCAAACCAGACCCTTCAACATGGATCAGGTAGTGGCACCGCTGAAAGGCATCATGTTGGAGGTTGGGGTGTCGAGCACTACACTTTATCACTCTCCAACCTCCATTTTCACTCATTCTTTCCGAACAAAAATTTGAAAAAGTTCGTATAGTGGTAATTTATTTTTCCTATATCTATTTCATTTTATTTGTTCAATATTTCTTAGATGGTGATATTTGTGCTTTGGAGCTGGAAAAATACTTGAGGTAGCTTCTTATTGCTCTATTTAGGGTTATTCCCACACAAATTCAGTCAATTCTACCCGAATAGAGGTCCATATGGTGCTTCAGTGTAATGGAAATAATTGGGGATGTCCTACGCTAGTACAGTGCGAACAAATCTTTGAACCTAAAAGGATGGGGTAAATTTCTCGAGGACAATGGCCTAATGATTTGAGATGCTTGCTTCTTCAAACTTGTTGAATCAAGCGAAGTGGAGATCTTTTCAATGTGGTCAAACTGAGTGATACCCAGAGGCATTGATTAGTGCGGAGATTGGTTTTTGCTATCTACAATTGCAACTTTATTTTGGATGGTTATATCAATTTCAGTTTATTGTACCGTACGTCCGTATATGTTATTTATTGGTACAATTGGTCAAATGTTATGGAATGTATCTTAAACATTGATTATCAGAACATGCATACTTTTTAAACCGCAAATATAATTTGTAAACCGAATTAGTTTGTTAACCGGCTCTTTTTACAGTTATTTGTGTAACCCTGGCTTCTTTTCCGAAATTAATTATATCGTGCCAAACCAAGGAAGTTTTCACGTAAATATTGTAATGGTTCAAAGGCTTTTGCACCGTAAAATTACCTAAATGTGAGATTATTTACCTCAATTTTTTTGTAACCGAGGTAATAGGATCAAAGTTACCTTGGTTATTTCTGAATGAAGTAAACGAATGCACCTTTTACCTCGATTTAGATATAACTGTGGTAAAAGGATTGAAGTTATATTTCTTGGTTATTTCTGAAATGAAATAAAAACATGTACCTTTTGCCTCAATTATTTTTCAACCAGGGTAAAATTTATCTTTTAGTTTGTTCTTGAAACTATCCGAGATTAAAGAACGCCTTACCCCGGTTATTTTCCAAAAACCATACAACCGAGGTAAATGACTCGAAGTTAAAACTCATTTTTCTTGTAGTGCTTGATGTTTCATTTGTGTGAGATGTTTTTTTAAATTTTAAGGGCAAAATACAAAAACTAACCTTATTATTTTCTGAAACTTCCAATCTAACCCTGTACAATTTGAAAACCCTAAGTTTTTTAGTATATGTACTGATATAACATTTTCACACTATTTCTACGTTGACTTGGCATTTTCCAGCATTGACCTATCCTTAAAAGATTAAAACACCCTCAACATTAAAACTAAAAGAATGACAAAAATATCCATCTTCTTCTTCATCATCTCCAAGGAATTTCAGTGCCTCACCTCCTCTAGCACCAACTCTGCCCGCCTGCCCAGCACCACCCAAACCAGACCCACCCCATCGGCGCCTCCAAGAAACCCAGAAAAATCATCCAAAATCATTCCGCTCCTCGTTTGTGCTTAGATATCTGTCAGATTCAAAACCATCTCAGAACAAAAACTAACTCATAAATCTCAGATCTAACCCAAACCTAACTCGCTCCACGTTTGTGCCCGAACTCCGTCATATTCAAAATCATCTTCGAATAGAAACTAACCAAGAAATCCCATAACTAACCAAAAACTAATTCGTTTATGCCCAAAAATCCAAATCCAGAACTAGCCCAAAATTATCCCATATCCAAACAAAATCTTCTTGTCGGATTCCATAAGTACGAATCCGACCCGCCCATAACAGAGAGATAATCTCAATCCGACCCGCCCATAACAGAGAGATAATCTCAATCCTCCAGTGAACGGCCTTTCTCATATTGAATCGAAACTATTTACGATAAAATTAGGGAAGTAAATGGTGAAGCACATATTATAAGAAGGAAAACAAAAGAAAAACTACAAGCCGCATATGATTGTTAATCATTATGATACATATTGAACATCCAAGCAGTGAGATAGAGCCCAAAACTGAATTGAAATGGCGTAGCAAACCCAACAAACTAATAGGGTTAAAGAAGAGCAATGGCACCGCCGTGGAAAAAGAAAAGGAATGGTACGGAGAAATTAAGTGGAAATAAAAAAAGGTTTTGTTAATATACACTAAAAGTAACATAGTCTTTTTAATTTCTAAATTTTTATTTTTTTGAAATAGAGGTATAATAGTCAATTTACATAATTTCGGCCAAATTCATGTTTTCAGGGTTAGATTGACACTTTCAACCAAATCATAGGGATAAAATTTCACTTTCAGATTTTACAGGGTTAGATTTGCACTTTCGACCAAAACATAGGGTTATTTAGCACTTAACTCTAACTCTAATATTAATGTTGTATTTTATTTTTTATGTCAGTGTCACATTTTGTGTTTACTTTTCTATTTTAAAATTAATGTGTTAGGATATGAATGTGATTTTTCATTAAATTTCAATCAAGTTAGTCTTTAATCAATAACTAAACCCCCAAATTTAACATTATTTACTAGAGTTAAGTGCTAAAATGACCTTAACTTTATGTTGAAAGTGCCAATATAACCCTGCAAAATGAGAAAGTGCCAAAATAACCCTAACTTTTTTTTATGTATGTGTCAATCTAACCCTGGGACTTGTTGACTTCAATTGTCAATGAAAGATTTGGATGGAATTAAAGGAAATGACAATTTTACCCCTAGATTTTTAAAAAACAATTTATTAAAAAAAGAAAAGGTAGTTTCAACTTATGATGGCAGGGGTATTTTTCATTTCACTAGGGGAGAATGGCCTATTGAAGGCATCATTCAAAGGCGGTTCCGCTAAATTTCCCAGGAATCGCCTTCTGATGACGGTTCCGAGCTTGAAACCCACTGTTTCTGGATGCCTGTGAAAATCAAAGGTGGTTCAAGTGCTTTGGAAGGTGTTTATCAAAGAACCGCCTTCCATTTGTCTGAATCAAAGGTGTTCATTATATAACCTCCTTTAAATGAGTACAACTAAAGGCGGTTGTGCAAAATGACTTCTATTGTAATGTTTTACGATGTCGAAACTAGAATACAACTCTAATTCCGAGTGAGGAACCTTTATGATTAAGGGCACCTGAAAGGATGAATAATGTTTCGAGTTCGTAAATTTCTGTGCTTGTAGTTCCAAGCTAGGAACTATTTCATGTTCTTAATTGTTTGTAGATGATCATTTCCTCTATCGAAACTACTTAAAATGGGAAGTATATGTTTGGCTGGTTGATGCCAAATAATATGATAATAATTTGTGAAGTGGCATAATCTACTATGTGGGGTTTCTTGAGAAACTAATTGTTCAAGGAATGTTCAAGTCAATCACTTATTTTAGTTCATTCAATTTAATTACGTAAAAAATGGGTTGAGTTAGGTTTTATATTTGGAATTAGTTTTTTAAATGGAAATGGGTTGAGTTAGGGTTTATGTTGTATGATCGAATATGTTTAAACCACACATCCAAGTAGGTACGTATGTACGTAGGGGAATTTCATGGATAGAATTGAACTAAGCGGTTGCAATCTTACGAACTCAACCGATTATATTCCCTTCGTATAATCCTTTGTCGTGTTGGCATTCGAACACGCCTCGATTAACAGTGAGGTGCGGGCACGTTGCCCATGTAAGAATCGTAAGAATGATGCATATGTGGGGAGAAATAAGTTGCGTGAACATGTTATAATGCAATGTTTCAAACTAGTTATACTAATTGGATATGCCATGGGAAGGTTCTCACGGATATTGTTGATAATGTTAAAACTAACGAAGGGTTTTATTTGGATGGACACGATAATTACCCAAACCAAATAATCTTTTTCAAACCCTCTCCTAACAAAGTGAAGTTTCATGATGTCTCTATCACCGTTACGGTTACGATTCTTGCAATCTCTACAAAGACATAACACTTGCTTCTAACGACCAAATGTGTACTATGAAAAATCCCCCACAAAATCAACATATTCTTTGCTCAAACGACCAACGTTGCAATACACATGCTTACGCCTCTCAATTGCATGTTCCATCTCTAAAAATAAAATAATGCACAACAATTAAAGTTCCACATACTCACCATAGTTATGCAATATTCTGAACAATAAAAATCAATTCATGAAACCATACCTACAACTCACATAACAACATTCAAACCCTACACAACAATTTCACATTCCTAAACAATCTAATAATGACATCAAGAAGTCTACTACACAATCACATTTATTCCATGAATACAAGGATCAAGAACATGATCAAACACACAAAATATATGCATAAAACCATTTGTGACATATTCCATCATTTATAACATGCCAAACAATTTTAAAACTAACATTTGTGGGTCTTCACATGAGCATTCAATGTCAAAACCCTCCAAAAACAACCCATTAATGACCTTCTCTCCCCAATTTCCCACTTTTTACCCGTCAATGAATAGTGGTAGGTGAACATTAAATGCTCTTCTAGCACCGGGTTTATAGCTAGAAACCGATGCTAGAAATTTCCCTCCAAATTTCTGCCGGGTAAATGAACTCACAACACCTGTTTGTTCCAAAAACCCGACCGGTGTTGGACCACTATTCACTTTTTAGATGGGGCCCACACACTTGGCACCGGTGTAACCGTTACTGGTACTAACCATTAAATTGTAGGCACCGATTATTTTCACCATACAGGTGCTAAATATTTCCCTCCATTACTTTACGAGCCAACACACTATTACTCACTCAAATACATTATAAGCACCGGTATCTGGTAATTTTTCCATCACGTATCGGTGCTAATGTTCCTTATATTCACCTATTCCAACACATGTATGTATATACCGTTGCTGAGAATGGTCAATGGCACCGGTTTCCTTGATTTTCAACACAAAACCGGAGCCTGAAACCATTTCAGCACCGGTTTCTTACCACCATTGACAAAACACCGATGCCTATGACCCTGTTTTCGAGTAGTGACGGTCTTTTCATAAGTTATGAAAAAATCAATGTTTAAACTGAAAATTAGAAAAAATCAAGATACAATTTTGGGGTTGCATTAATCGGGTCATAAACTTATAAGTTCTACACGTTGCATAATAAAAAATTATATTGCAACTAAAACGTTTGTCTTTCTATAATTCTAATTCATCCCCTTCTTTCTATATTCCCATGGAAATACGTTTTTTTCAAAATTTTACCTTAGGAGAAATATACAAGCTAAAAACTAATTGAAGAAATAAAAAGGCGAGAGTCAAGGTAAAAATTAGTTGTGAAGTCAAGGTAAAAATTAGTTGTGAAACATGCTTGTTACTTGTTACGAAGAAACATGAATTGAAGAGGTCCACGACTAGTGTAAGATAAGAAGAAGGGAGTAGAGGTAAAGGAAAATAGAGCCGGAAAGGAAGACAAGGCTAATTGTAGTGCCAGCCAAACTTGCAATTTCAACCGATTCCGACCATAAACTTCGTCTCTTGTAGCCCGCCGCCTTGTAATTCCATCCCGATTCATAACTCCATATTGTCTTCCTTAATCTCTCCTTCATTCTTTCCTCCGAAATCCTCTTACTCAAAACTACCATATTTCCATCAACTCTATTTTCTGCCCACTTCCCTGCAAAATTCATCACATATTACATACATACCTAGCTCAGCAATATAATTTTTATTTTTTTATTTAGAGAAATAACCATCTTAAGATCCTTTATTGGTGCCAAATAAGATGAGCGTTTTTACAACGTAAGTGTAGTATAAAGGCAAAATCTCTCGTCATTCTGGCACCACGGGTTGACGAGGATGTAAATCACAACGTTCAAGGGTCAGCCACCTAGTGTGCCCACAAAAAATCCTCCTACAGAAGAAAACTGCCAGGTTTCGAACTTGTGTTTTTACAACTATGTAAGTATGGACATGAAGGAATATCAAATACCATTAATCTCTTAGCATATCAATCGAGCAGAGAGAAAATCTAAGCTATGCCAAGTAGTTGAATATATGAGTAATATTTGAAGATACAATATATATAGACTATACCTTCATCATGAAATCTGTGGGATCTTGTGATGGTAGGTTGATAATGTTTTTGGTGCTTGGAGATTGGGAACGGGATCTTGTAGAAACTATAGGAAGCCATATTTGATTGATGGAGATTATAAATTTATAACTAACTGAACTTTGTACCTAAACTCGTTGGTATCCAATAATATCTTATAATGGTATCGGATGCATACATATTGGATCGACATGATTACATAAAAATCAAGTAATATACACCCTTCAATTTTTTAATATTGCCACTTTTTTTTTTCTCTTTTGTTTGGTCTTTTAAAAAATATACCTTCTTATTTTGATAAAATTAAAATTATTTTCATTCACCCAATTTACATTTTACTCTCCGAATACAATTTTCTTCATTCATTTTAGTTTTCAAAAATATTGTGCCAATTGATTTGGTGTCAAATATCTCTGATCTAGAACTAAAGACCGTATACAGGCTCTGTTTGGTAGAGCTGTGTTTATAAGTAAAAACTAGCTTATTTTGAAAGCAGGGGATACCAGTTTCTGTTTTTCCCCCAAAAATATGTCCAGCTTTCAAAATAAGTTATTTTTTTGCACTTTACCAAAAACTAAAAAGTTTTTTGCTTATAAGAACATCAGATTAAAAGCTCTGCCAAACAGAACCACCGTGGATGTTACTATAAGAATGATTTCCGTAGTGATTTATGTATTACTGCTCAGAATAAATAGAGAATAAAATAGATAAGGAATACTAGTGCTAGAATAACAATAGTCTAGTCATCAAACTCTATTCATATATAATCAGATATTTGACTGATTCTAACAACCCCCTCAAATAAAGCGTCTGATGCTCAGCAACGCAAAACTTGAATCTGAAGAACTTGAACAGCAGACGAGAGATCCTTTTGGTGAAAATGTCCGCAATCTGAAGAGCAGTAGGAACATGAGCAACACACAGCTTGCCAAAAGCAACCAACTCTCGAACAAAGTGATAGTCGATGTCATGTGCTTCGCCCACTTGTGAGCAACCAGATTCTGAGCCAAGAAGATGACACTACCGTTGTCGCATAACAGCAGTGGAAAACCAAAAAGTGGGATACGGAGATCACGAAGAAGATGAGTCAGCCAAACATCCTCTGAGACGGTGTTGGCGAGAGTTCGATACTAAGACTCCGTGCTTGAACGAGAGACAATGGGGTGTTTCTTGCTACTCTAGAAAACAAGATTTCCTCTAAGAAAAAACATCATAACCATATGTAGATCAGCGGATCTCAAGACAGCAGGCCCAATCAATATCAGAATAACCCAGTACGGTATGCACCATAGACATCACGATCAGTGGCGGAACTAGATCACATTTTCAGGCGGGGCGGGGCGGGGCTGGGGCGGGATTCATATAAACTTCTCAGTCACCAGAGTTTGGGGGGCGGCCGCACCGGCTCGCCCCCAATTCCGCCATTGATCACGATCAATGTAGCATGAGGAAATCTACACTTTTTAAAATGATTTACTAGGATCTTTTAACAACCCTCGCATGCATTTTGTTTTATTAAAGAAACTCTTATATTTATTCACAAACAATCTGAAACGCAATTTTCATTATAAGTTTTATTTTACCAAACAATGAAACAGAATATTTCAACCTAATGTATAAATGTTAAGTTTCAATAATGTGCATTAAGATGGTATTTCTAGAAAATTGGAAAAGTGCAACAATTCCAAAGTAAAAGTTGAACATAGCCATATGCATGTTCAGAACTGGAGAGCACTGGGGGGAAACTGACGTTGGTTTTTTCTTTTTCTATTCGAAAAAAAGACCTCATGTATATATCTAATTTCGCAATTACGTGCATCTCACGTACTTAAGCAATAGCAATAGGAATTTTGAGTGGAATTGTACTTATAGTTAAAATTTATATATTTTAAAATAATAAGCAGATCAGTTTGTTTTTTCTTAAAAACATCTTTTACTTTAAAATTAAATTTTCAACAATTTAACAAATATCTAAAACTATTTAAATAAAGTTTCTGTTTAATGGACAATAATTGTACTATTTAGTTTAAATGTATTTATAAGTACATTAATGTCGGTTATATTATAAAAAAATAGAGAAGATAGCTTTTTGTTTTTTCAAATACCCTCTACTTTTAAGATAAACTGTTTTTATAATAATTATCAAACATATGAAATTATTTAATTTATATATAAATCATCTTATAAATCGTATAAACACATTATAAATACTTAAACACAACATATCACTTTTCATGCATCCTCTAGTCATTCGATTAAAGTACATTAACTGAGAGAACCAAATCCCAGATATGATGGACTCATTAGTGGTAAACATGTATGGTTGGTCCACGTCGTAAGTGAAACTCATACTCCCTGTGTACCATATCAAATTTCACATAATTTTTTTAGTTAAATTTATTAAAATTTAATCACATTTTTAAGCAGGCATACGAATAATAACATTATCATATGAGATAATATGATGTTTTTAAATATCAACTTTTTATGTGTCATTATTACACGTAATTGCATATATTTACAATCAAACGTGTTTATTAAAAATCGTGAAAAAAATTATGTAAAATTTGAGATGCGACGGGGATTAAATTATTGCTATAGTCAATTGGATAGGGGCTCTTATGATTAGTTGCATTCTACACTGGGCTCTGAGGCCAATTAGGATGAGCACACCTGCGTCTTGGTTACGGAGGAGATAGCTGAATGATTCCTACATTTTGCATATTTTAATTCAAAGAAAAACTACAAGTGCACCAATCACAGATCACCACCCTTCAACGGTAGACTATGGGGTGAACGATGTGTTGTATAGGTGTTTCATATTTAATATATAAGAACTATTTCAGTGATAGTAGTTTAAAGGTTACTCCATTGGTGTAGGAATCTTCGTTAACGACTCCATTACACGATAATTATGATCATTATTTTCTTCGAAACCACCATTATTCATCAATTCTAAAATCAAAACATGTGTTTTGGTTGTCGGATTGATGATATATATATATATAGGTACGAAAATTTGCTAGACGGCGATTGGTGAATATATAACAGCTCTCTAACGTAGTATGTTCAATAACGGTTGAACTTGAACCGTCGTTGAAAGTGTCATATGACGTTTCCATTGTTTAGTATAGAGCACTTTCGAGGGTAGTTTCAAATTCGGAACATGTGTATGGATTGTACTAAAGTAGACGATGTGGGCGTGTTGAAAGATATATCCAACATCGGTTTCTTACGAGGATAATAACTAATACATAAGATTTAAGGTCACCTCCACTTAGTCTCAATTGGTTTTAAGATGGAAGTTCAAGATACCTTGAAATTTAACTCACTAAAATCTACTATATTAAGACACTTAACATGAAACGGAGAAATAGGTGTCTGGGGTGCACTTCGAACTTCGAAACATGTGTCTGGAGTGCACTAAGGTAGACAACGAGTTGGACCACCGTCTAAGAAACCCTGCAAAAATATATATTATAAAAATACTATTTCAAAGCATTTCTGAAAGAGGGACTGATTTCAGAAATGCATTTCCAAAGGCACTCCCAACATCATAATTGGTGTTTGGAGTGTACTAAAATAAGAAACTCTGAGAAACATTCCAACTTTATTATGGCATTCCTTCCAAACAGTCATTTTTCTTTCATTCATTTTTTTCTTCCATCCTTCCTTTGTCTCTCCATTCCTTCTTCTTTCATTCTTCCTTCGCCTCTTCCTCCTTTCTTAAATCTAACACTTCCTCCTTTTTCTTTGAAATCCAAATCTGCGTTGGCGACTTCAAATTTGAAGAATGTGCGGTGATAAACTTCATATTATCATGATATAATTTCGTCTCTGTTGTGAATTTGTTATTGGTAAACCCAATAACAAATTTTAACGATGTTATTGTTCAAAGTGGATTGATGATTGTTGTTTGAATGTTTATTATTTTGGATTAGATATAAGTGTAAGATATGAGAATGATGGTGGTTATATTGTGTTGAAGATGAATGCCTATATGTGTTCAATGAAAAATGGAGCGATATGGTGAAACTGCTTTTTTTGATTTCGATAGAACCAGAAAGCCCAAATATTTTTTATTAACTTCCGAGACCAGTTTCGACATCAGAAGTGGCCTCATAAGTATTAAACCAACATCAAAATGGTGTACCTGGTGTCAGAGACGGCCTTTGCAACCACCGTGCAACTCCTATTTTGCCACCATTATTGTCCCTATCCTGCACTAGTGCTCATCTCCAATACTAAGTTTAAATATGAAACAAGCATGAACATATATACATCACAAAATATTAATAAAAAGCACAATAATCAGAGTAATATGTGAAGTTTTACATAAACAAGAAGTAGAGGATGTTGAACATCACATATTCAAATGAACTGAAGCCAAGAAAATCTGAAGAGCTTCCATTTTGGCATTAAACTTAGATGTTGAACCTCCACTCGAATTTTATGTCTGGTTTTGGAAATGATATAAATCACCTCCTAATATAGATGTTATCTCCCTATCAAGTTGTTCAAGTTGGAAATTTTAAAACATGAGAATAGACTGATTTTGATTTAAGTGCTAAAATTACTCTTACTTAGGCTGAAAGTGCTATTATAACCCTGCAATCTCAGGAAAAATGCCAAAATAACCTTAGATTTTTTTGACTTTTTAGTCAACCATTTGAGGGCCAAATTTTGTTTGAAAGACAATTTTGCCTTGCCCAAAAAAATGAAAAAACAACACGGCTCTTAACCTTTTTTCTTCCCAAGACCTTTTCGAGGTCAAGGTTGATATCATCAGGCGGATTCTTCTTTATTCTCTCTTTCTTCCCGCTCAAACCTCTTGCCTTCCTCCTTCAACGCACACAACCCAAGACTAACATACTTCTCCGAAAATTTGCGTATCTCAGACAATGATTTGCAGCGACTGCAACGTGGTTGGAGTTGAGTCGTGGTGCACGGTGGGAATGCGATGGGGATCCGGTGGGGGCTAGGGTTTCCAGACGACAATTCATTGCGATGGCGGCGCGGCCGGGGTTAAGTTGTTGTACATTTTGGGGGTGCGGTGGGAGCGTAGAGTTACCAGTAGACGATTCGAGGTGGCAGCGATGCGATTGAGGTTGAGTCGCTGTGCACGGTGGGGTGTGGTTAGGGGTTAGGCTTTTCAGACGACAATTCCCAGCGGCGACGGCATGGGGGTTGAGTTGCAATGCATGGTGGAGCCGTGGTGGGAGGCTAGGGTTTCCAGCTGGGGTGCAGGGCAGAGTCGTGATGGAGGCAGAGGTACGGCCGTGCGGTTAACATTGTCCTTAGGATAGAGTTTCGCGGCGTCAGCATGGTTGGGGTTAGGTCGTGGTGCACAACAGAACCACTGTGAGGACCTAGGGTTTCCAGCGGCGGTGCTGGGAGGAGTCGCGGTGGGGGCTAGGGTTCCTAGTGGTGGTGCGGGCGGAGTCACAATGGGGGCTGAGTTGCGGATTTCCACTTCCTGCACCTCTATTTCCACCACCACCGCGACGGCAGCAAGAAGAGGGAGGACGAACAAGATATTCCGAAGGGATGCCTGGCGATAGGTGTGGAGCCACCGCAACGGTTTGTGATTCCGGTCACCACGGAGGCGTAGGCAGGGGGAACTATAATTGGTGCTTCAAGAAATAAAGTAGGGTTAGGATTTGGATGAATTCTAGTTTTTGTTAAATTTTTTGGCGTTGTTTTCTTCTCTGGATTCTGGTTTTGGCTAAATTTATGCGTTCTGTTATGATAGTTATGATGATGGTGGAGATTACCGGCAGCGGTGGTGAGTTTGGGCGGTAGTGGTTGGCAGTGGTGGTGAACTTTGGGTGGTAGTGGTTGGCAACATGAGAGAGTGATGGTGGCATGCGGTGGGATATGGTGATGGTGAGTGGTGGTGGCTGACGGCGGGAGAGGGTGGGGTGGATGGGTTGTGAAGAAGAAAGAAAACAGGGGTATAATGGGTGTTAAATTTTCAGTTTTGGTCTAAGGGGTATTTTGGTCATTTCATCTTTTGGTCAATACCTGAATTCTATGGGTCAATGCCGAAATTAGGAAGTTTGGCTATATTAGCACAATTTTACCAAAAGTTAGGGTTAGATTGGTACAATTGGTAATAAGTTAGGGTTAGACTGACACTTTCTCATATTACAGAGTTATATTGGCACTTTCAATCAAATGTTAGAGTTATAAATGTATTTATCTCATTGATTTTTAAAGGTTATACACGGGAACCACGATAGGCAGTAGAAACGACATATGTAGAAGCAATTGTGGCAAAAGATTGCTGAGGAGTGCATAACGGAGAACACCTAGTTGTATCCACAATTGAAAAACTGTGGAACATGCAAGAAAATTTAATAGCAAGCACATGTAGGGGTGGAACCAAAAATTATTTTTAGGGGGTTGAAATTATACATTAAAAAAATTGTTCAATTTCATCTTCAATGGGTTAAGTTGGAGTAGTGTGTTGTGTATAATTTTCAACAATATTCTCCTTTTTTTCTCAAGGCCGTATGATATGATATGTTTTCCATTTATCATATTTTGAGAATAGACATAACACAAGAAAAAATTATGAAGTTTAATTTAAAAACAGAGAACTTGCACACTCTAAATTGCATAACTAAATCATGAAAAATGGATTTTGTTTTTTTTAAAATTTGTGTCTTTGCTACTTGAAAGATATCACAACATTTATTTACACCATTTTTGACTTTCTAATCTTAACCAAATTCCATTTATTAAATAAAATTTAAAAATATTTTTCAAGCATAGCTTGGATAAATATTAACAGTAAGGTTGGATAAGGAAGAAATTTCGTGTATTGATTTCATTTTTTATGAATGGCCCACTGTCTTTTTTACCTTTGAATACAAAAGAAAGAACTAAATAAATGCCAATACTTATGTTTAAAAAAAAGTTGGAGGGGGTCAGGCACAACCCCCCCCCCCCCCCAATATTTCACCACCAGACACTTTGAAGTTTATGTTGAAGTTTGATGGATCTTTTTGATAATTTATGGGACATGTTTTAGCAAGTTGGCGTATTAATCGATGTGATTCATCTGCACTCTCTTATCTCTCTCTTACTTTACTCTATACCATTGATAACATCTTTATCCCAATGGAACCCTCATCAAAAATGGTGAAACCACCGCCCACCGATGGTAATATCATTCATCTAGATACTAAACACTCGCATTCCACCCCTCGCACAATCCCCACCATTCAATCTCAATCTAAAATCTATCAGAGAACATCGTGGTGAATTTCCTCGTATGTACATTGAAGAAGAGGTTCTGTAATTATCTGAGCACTACAACAACAATTTAGTCGGGACCGAGAAGGCCAACAATGTATCAGCTCCAAATCCCTTACAAAACGGAAGGATTCATGGGAAAATTTCAATTGGGCTCCGTCGCGTTTAGACACGTCCTAATCTGGTTCGAACTCATCAGAGATATTTAAAGGTTTTGGATTAAAGGAGGATGGACCTTCAATGGAGCTCCCATTAAAGTACCCAGATGGACATCTAACTTCTCGCCAAACACCGAATCCTCCATTGTGACAATAAGGATAGTGATTCGTGATGTCCCACTTTATTACACAAAATGTTATCTAAATTCTTCTGGAATAATAACTCTCATGGTAATAAAAATAAAATTATTTGGAAATCATTTCCCAAGTTGTGTTTTCCATAGGATGAAAATAGACTGGGATTTAAAAATATTCACATAATTACTCAAAGTTTCTCTTTAAAATTATGGTGGAAACTTCAACAAGGAAAAATCTTTTGGGCCAAAGTAAAATGGTCAATGCCTGATAATCAAAAAATATCAAAAACTTGGAAAGGAATTAAAGAGATTAATGAAATAGCTATGGAAAACACAAAGATGAATATTGGAAAGGGTGAAGTATCTTTCTAGGAAACTAACTGGACTGATATTGGTTCACTAAGTGACCTCAGAAACCAGAAAATAACTTTACCTTTTCAACACATATCTGTAGATAATTTTTTATGAAACAAATCAGAAAAATATTTTCCATCTAAATGGGGTTTTTCCTAATCAAAACATCACAATCTTAGAACACCCTCATTTTCTAATCAATGAATTTGATTATTTAATGATATGGAAACCAAATGAGATTGGTTCTTCACTATAACATCTATTCATGAGGTTATAAGACCTAAAATACTTAAAGTTCCTTAATTCAAGTATCCATGGTCCAAACTATTACCTAAAAAGATCAGTTTTTTAAATTGGAGTTTTAAACAGGCTGATTCCATTATCTAATATTCTGGAAGACTTCTCATTTAACATGTCTTCCATTTGCAGCATCTGTAATATAAATTTTGAATCTTTACATCACATTTTTAATAGCTACAAATATATAAACCTGATCGGGGATACCATTGACAGAATTTTCAATCTGAACCATCATAAGTTTATGTTCTCATGGGATTATTTATTCCATTACTAGAACTTAACTCTGATAGAATGTAAAAACAACAAATAATTGTGCCTGAGTGTATTCATATATATACATATATATATATTGTGAGTATAAAGGGTATACAAAGCAGAAACAAATATGGAACAGGATACTTACAAAACCAATCAGAAATGGTATTCATTTCTTATCCTGATTCTAAATCAATTATATCACTATTACCCCCTCCCCCCTCTCCCTCAAGCAAAACCTAGGACTGATCGTAACGCAAAGTTTAGAATGTAAGAACTCAAATTGGGGACGAGGTAACCCCTTTGTAAAGATGTCAGCAAGTTGCAAGTTGCAAGTCGGTAAAAACATGAGCAACCTTGAGATTTACAGAAGACACCCTCTCATGTAAAAAATAATAATCAATGTCAATGTGCTTGGCTCTCTTGTGCGAAACCGGATTCTGAGTAAGAAAGAGAGCACTATTACTATCACACAGCAAAACAGGAGGAACACTAGTTGATACACGTAAATCTCGAAGAAGAATCATCAACCAAGCAAACTCCGTAGCAATATTTGCCATAGCAAGGTATTCTGATTCTGAACTAGAACGAGAAACTGTAGTTTGTTTCTTAGCAGTCCAAGACACCAAGTTACCACTAAGGAAAATGGCATAACCGTATGTAGACCTACAAGTTTCAATGCAACTAGTCCAATCAGCATCAGAATAATCAAGAACTGGTAAAGCGGACAAATTTGCGCCAAACTAAATACCATAGTGGAGAGTACCACGCACATAGCGCAAAATTTGAGTAATAGCATCAGTAGGAGTCTGCATGTACTGACTAATCGTGTTCACATCATAGGATAAATCAGGACGTGTAATCGATAGATACTGAAGTGCACCAACCAGAGATCAATAAAAAGTGGGATTTCCAAACGGTTTACTGAAAGAGCTAACAAGCTACGAAAAAGCCAAAAATGACAAAGGGCATGGAATCCTGCATCCCAGCATAAATAAGATGTCCTTGGCGTATCTGTCATTACCAAGGAATAAGCCATCGGAAGTACGAACAACCTCCGAACACAAAAAATACTGCCGAGTTCCAAGATTGGTAATCTTGAATTCATGATTAACCCAATCAATAAACTTCTGAATGAGATGACCACTATTCCCAGTAAGAATAATGTCATCAACATAAACCAGCAAGTAGAGAAAAGAGGAACCCTTTGAAATTTCAAACAAAGATGCATCAAAGGCACCGCATACAAAACCCAGGCTAATAAAAAGGAGCTAATACACTTAAACCAAGCACGAGAAGATTTCTTCAAACCAAAAATTTCCTTGCGTAGACGACAAACAAAATCAGGATGCATTGGGTATTTTTATCTAGCCAGCTGCTCCATATAAACCAAAGAGTCAAGAACGTCATTTAAAAATGCATTCTTAACATCCAATTCTCGTAAGGGCTAGTAACGAGTAATAACTAGAGCTAAAACAGTATAAACAGTATATGCATTTACCACAGGACTAAATGTATAATTATAATCAAAGCCCGGTAATTGCCAAAAATACCAAAGCAACTAACCTTGCTTTATGCCTGTCTAGGGAGCTATCAGCCTTATACTTTAAACAATAAATACATTTGGAAATAACAACATTTTCATTGGATTAATGAGAAACCAAGTCCCACGTCTGCTGAGTGCAAAAAGCTTCCATCTCGGAATCCATGGAAGCAACCCAATCAGGATCCTTAACGGTCGAGCTATGACTTCGATGCTTGGTCTTGAAAAATAAAGTACTCAATAAACCAGAAATATCATAGTCAAAAAAATCCTAGTACCTGAAAGATCCAGTGCGAGATTGAGTAGCCATCGGATGAAGAGAAGAGGGACCCGACGTCGGAGATGGAGCAGATCCTGAGGCAAGCACGGAACCCGAGGCAGCTGCAGAACCCAAGGGCGATGGAATCAATGGTCAAACTGGATAATTCGGAAGCTAAATTGGCACGAGAGGTACAACATACGGTAACAGACCTGATGAAGAAGCCACTGGAGCCATCGAAGGCGCTGCTGGCGGCGCGTGAGCAGCACGTGCTGCAGAGATATCGTAGCATACGGTGAAGCTGCTAGTGTAGGGGGTGCTGGTCACAGTGCGGCAGACAAATACAATTTTTAGAATAAACTCTAAGCTCATGGTACAGACTGCAAATCAGAATTATCCAAAATAATGGGAAATTCGACAGTAGAAGATGGCTCAAACACCTCCGAACCCACAGACGGAAGTTTCAAAATTGCATAAATGTTGAGTGAAGGCAGATCACTGACAGTACCAGTGCAAGTAGCTGGAAAAACATCTCATCAAACCGAGCATGGTGAGTGATGTACTCCTTCTTCGTAAGAGGATCAAGACAGTAATAACTCTTGTACTTCGAACTGTAACCCAAAAATATTCATGACGTACTCCGAGGTACTAATTTACGCACAACATATGTTCGTAAATACGGAAAAACTAGATAGCTAAATGGATGAAAATTGGAGTAGTTAGGAAAGGTACCAAAAATCACAGATAGCAAAGAGTGGTCAGATAACACCAGAGTAGGCACTCTGTTGATGATGTAGATTGTTGTGGAAAATGTATTATACCAAAAGTGAAAAGAATTTAATGGAGGAAAAATCATTCAGATTTAAATTATTTTCTAGGTGTCAAAATAAAGAAATTTCAACCTTTATATTTGTTAAGAAACTCATTTCCCGTTAGGAATCATTTCAACGATTATATATACCAACAATTTCCATTGCATGATTATGCCTGAAAAGTGGAAAATTAACATCAATACAATATGAATCCCAACCAATTCTATAAATCATTTGTCGACGTGGATAATTATCACTAGTTCATGTGTTTCGTAGCTTTGAATTTAATCATGAAAAAAGGCGGGGGGTTTCAACTTAATAAAATGTCATTGCATATAATTGAGTAGGTATCACTTTTCAGTTTTTGTTAGGTTTTAAAAGTAGCCCCACTACAAAGAAATTGGAAGTACTCATGTCCATCAATGGCATAAAGTGTGTTTAATTAAGCTAGTGATGAATGATTTGGATTCTTATTCTGAGTTAATAAAGAGGTAAAAAAATACTCTGCTTTCGTCCACAAAAAAATAAAGAGGGGCATTTCTTTTAAAGTTAATATTTTAAGAAAATACGGGTATGATGTCTTCCATTAATTATTGTAATTATGCATTACGTACAATAATAAGAAGAAATTTGTCTTTTGAAATACGATCTTTTCATACGTTACGGGAAAAACCAAAATTTAAACTGCAAATTAAAAGAAATCAAGATAAAAATTTTGGGTTATATTAACCGGGCTATAAACTTATAACTACTGCACGTTGCATAATATTTTAAATATATTTTACCTTTCTATAATTCTAATATTACCCCGTCTTTTCATATGTAAATGAAAAGACGGTTTTTTAAAGATTTTGTCTAAGAATAATACAAAGTTTTATTTTAAACATACTAACCGTTAGACGGGTCATGTTAAAATTAATATAATTAATGGAGTGATCTAATTTTGTTTTTATTTAATGCAACAAGGTTCTCATAACTTTAAAATCTTTTAAAATTTATCACAATGCATATATAATTATAATTTAACTTTTAAAGTTATTGAAACAAAAAAATTCATAATTGATCTAACCATTAGTCGGTGTAAGAGGAAACTTTTTCTAATAAGAGATTCTTATTATGAAGAACTCTCTTCGGAGTTTCAAACAGAAAAAAAGCGTAACCCTACATAATTCACAAAAGTGCACATATAACCCTGTGATAATTGAAAATGCAAATATAACCCTAGATAGTTAGTTTATGTGGAAATATAACCTTTTTCGGCAGTTTGAGGCCGGATTATGATGAAAAGACTAATTTACCCCTTTGTAAAAATATATATAATACAAAAACCACTGAAATGACATTCATACCCCTGAAACCATAACTCTTTCATCTTCAAACTACCCTCCCTCTCCACGTGCTCGAGAATGCCTTGGAAAAGAAAGGAAAGAGCGAAGCCGCCATCATCATCGGCGTCGGTGGCGGACGGAGAATCAAGAGGGTAGTTATTTTTAATGTAGTTGAAGAGACTGGGGGATTTTTGGGAAGACCCAGTTGGCAGGTGACTTTGAGGAGAAAATGGGTGCATCCGGGAGGAAGAGGCTATGTAGATTGGCATCAGAATTCCTATTTTTCGAGGTGGTTGTGAGGAGGGAAAGTATTTGGGGAACACGGTGGAGTTCAGGGTCCAATAGCGATGACAGAGGTGGATAGATTATTTTAGTTTGCGCAGATAAGCGACGGATCACGGCGGTGGACGATGGTTTGGGTGGTTTTATCAGTCAGAGTTTCATGGCTCCCGGGTCAGTAAAAGCAGAACGAGGGAGGATGAATCACGCCGGTGGCAAGAGCTTGTGAAGTTGGAACCAGCGGGGATTAGGTAACGCGATGATACCAACTGAATGGCGGCAATTGGTGGGGTGGTGGGGCTAGGGCGAAGGTGGGGTAAGTCCTAGAGCGGAGGAGATTCGGAGGAATCAAATCTGCTGGAGGGGTGGGGATGGTGGCCAAGAGGTGGTGGACTGGTGGCTAGCGGCAGGAGGTGGGTGGCCTGAGGTGGTGATCTTGGTTGACGAGGGTGGTGGTCGTAGTGGCTGGGGGTAGCGGGCTACAGGGGTGGGGGTGGAAGGTGGTGGTGGGACTAGCTGGAAGGTGGTGGTGGTGGGATGGACGATGGTGGTGGACCTGTTGCGGCGGAGTAGCAGAGGGGTGGTCTAGTGGTAGTGTTCAGCGGCTGAGGATGGTGAGCAGAGGGCATTTTTTTCTTTCAACTTTTTGCTTCAGGTTGAAAGGGCATTTTGGTCATTTTCAATCGGTCAATGGCCGAAAATGACTAGTCAATGGCAAAAAATAATCATAAGGGTTATATTTGCAATTATGTAAAGTAGTTAGGGTTATTTTTGCACTAAAAATTATTTCAGGGTTATATCTGCACTTTCTCAAGTATATAGTGTTATATTTGTATATTTTTCAAAAAAATACCTTCAGTAAGGAAAACTGATCCGATCAAAAAATTGTAAATTGCAAAGAAGGAAATTTTTTGGAAATTTTTTTCTGTATTAATTTATAGATATATTTGCCTCTACTGAATGAATCTACTAGAAAGATCTGAGCTAAAACTAATTAACTAAGCATAAGAACTGCTAACTACTAACCGAATTAAGTTATTTAATTAAGTTAACTACTAACCTTGCTCAAAGGGCAAGGTGCTTCCAAAGTTTGTAAACCAGTTTGCAACTTGCCAGCACCAACATACATATACTTCATCACTCCACCTTCAAGATGAGGTGAGTTGGGGTGCACAAAATCCCATCTTGCTAAGAAGAGGGTAAAAACTAAAAGGTAGTAGAGGGTAGTAATTTGGTGAAACTATCAGCTAATTGTTTCTTAAAAACCATGGAGAGGATCAATGAAATCCTAGAGATAGTGATAGTATATGAACGTCTTTATTATGGTGATTTGATATCTCATCAGTAACACACCTCATCACTAGCGAGGGTTTCAATAAATAGGGCTCCAACAAACCAAATTCTAACAGGAATAGGATTCCAAAGTCTATAAGAAAATTACTATCTAACCTAACTAGTGACATATTAGGTTAAGACCCCCTTTGGGCCGATATGCCAAATACCCTTTAGAAAGGCCCAAAGTCCAAAAGAGAGCTTTCGAGGACCATGAGACCATGGGTGGACTTTGGGCCTCGAGGAAAGAGGAAGGAATCTAGGTTAAGAGCTAAAGGCACTAGGGTTTTAAGAATGTATAAATAGGAATGTATGTCTACTATTTTTGGGTATGTTGTCTATTGCCTATTTTTGCTGAGTTAGCTCTTTTCCCAAGATTGACTTGACCATCGGAGAATCTCCCCTCAGATTATTCCAAGGTTTGTTTCCCTTGAAGATTGTGGGTTGGATCGAGGTAATCATATATGAATATGAATAAAAGGCCAGTGAGTTGATTTTTACATGCATTCTGGTGAAAAAAAAAAGGTGACTCCACTTCTCAGCTAGAGTTGGGGGATCGTGGGGACTTGGATAGAGTTTGATACACATCAATTGGCACGCCCGGTGGGACACGATTAAGTCAAATATAGATCCCTTTGTGTATGTCTGCATCCACAACCTCTACTCAACGGAGTGAAAGGTTGAGGGTCAAGGGGACTGGCGCAGGAGGTGAAGTCAGATTTTTGTATAGACCCAGGCATACGAAAAAGATGGCTACTGTTGCAGCAACACAGAGTGTAAAGATTGCTCCAGTGGAGGTTTCGCTAAATCCTAGCATGTCGACTCCTGTAGTTGAAGGATTGCAGGTAGGAATTCCGCCGGAGATGTCGAAGGACATGGAAGTTACTATTGAACCAGTAGTGAGAGTCAACGCCACAACACCGGTGTTCAGATCGCATGGGGTGGATGGTGATCTCACTGAATGCTCTGGTGACTCACATGGAGAGTCTTATGAATGAAGGGTTAAAGAGAATCGGAGTTTAGGAGGTCCGACAGCAAGGCCACCGCAAGGGTTCGATCAAATGACCCATATGTAGATGGCGGCATGGTATCAGGTTGTCCCCCCCCCCCCTTCTTCAATGACCTTTGGACCATAGACAACGATGATGCCTTCGATGACCCCTGCTTTGACTCTGGCCCTATAGGCACAGGTCAGGGTCCTGCCTTTAGCAAGTCAGATGTTAGGTTAAGTACTTGGAATATGTTAGGAAAGCTGCACAGCCAAGGCCGCAACCCCCATTCCCTGATCACATGCAGGTGAGCTATCCAACGACTGCTTAAATGCCAATATACTCATCCTCAGGCATCGAGCAAGCTCGAGGGATCATGCCTTCAATGGGAATCATAAACCCGGAAAATCCTGTAAAACATGGTTGCACCATGGGCAGGGATCTGTGCCACTCGGATACCCTGGAAGCATGGGAGTTAGATTTTATCCGAGACATGCCACCTCGTAACCTGTGTATTTTTTCCAAAATGAAGACCCCGTAGGGAACCGAACTATGGTGGCAACCATGTTCCTAGAGATGCTGATAGTACTCTGGGAAGGGAATTGGATAGACTGATAGGTCCCAACTGGTCAAACCGCAGTCTCCCCTTTCGGTTCGGTTGTGACGACGGTTCGTTGGCCAAGTGAAATGAAGCCACTAGTGGGACTTCCTACCTATGAAGGAGATAAAGATCCTTGAGAATTCCTTCAGACCTTCCTCAATTTGATGAACTCCCGAGATTTCGATAAAAAGTTGACTTGCAAACTGGTAGGCAACTACCTTCGTGGAAAGGCGCAGGAGTGGTTTAACAAGTTGCCAAGAGGTTCTCTACAGCCATATAGAGACTTCAATGGGCTCTCTTGAGTTAGTATTTCCAGAATAATAAATTCACCAAAACACTGACAGAGCTGTATTAGACGAAGCAGATGCAAGGGGAGTCCAATGCAAATTTTTATCATAGATATGTTGATGAGAGTTTGGGAATCGTCCAAAGTATGGAGAAATGAATCATCCAAGGCTACCTGCTGGGAATGGAGAACTTGGAGTTATACAAGAAACCAGCAAAGACCCCTAAGATGCTAAAGCAACTTCAGGAGGTCGTTGAGCTGCATTCGTAGGTTAAGGAGGCAACTCAAAGGAAGAAAAAATGGATAATGGCCATGCAGGCGAAACCTAGTGATTCTCGAGGAAAAGGCCAACGAAGAGGCCAGGTTTTGAGAAGTACACACCCATGCGGCGTTCCCCATTAGATATTTGGAGCATCCACAAGGGAATTTTCAGACCACATAACAGAGTGTTCTCTAATAGGAAGGTCACTAACAAGTACTGTAATCACCATGGAGATTATGGCTATCACACAAATGAATGTACCCATTTGAGAATGGATATCGATCGATGTGAAATGGAGGGTCTTTTAATGGATTCCTTTCGTCAGCTTTCTCGAAATGATCCCTTGAGGTAAACGAACGAATGAGGAAATGGGTGGCCTCTGGAAAAAAAATTCAATTCTGGGAACCAAGTGGATCGTGGTCATCAGGGGCATTGGCAGGAGCGTCATGATAAACCACAGCGGAATCATCCCGCGGAGAACCAGAATAGAAATGAGGGGAATCCTGTTATGCACAGGGTAATCAATGTTATTAGCAGAGTTGTCGGAGAGAGGTCTTCAAACACATTGATGAAGGCTGACTCATAGCATATCCCAGCTGGACAACCGAAGGGTAAATGATTTTGACTTGATTAAATGATCACTTTCTCGGAAGCAGGTGCAGTCCCAAACAGAGTCCCCCATGTAGACCCCATGG
Organism: Rubia tinctorum; assembly: GCA_032355605.1. Lineage (NCBI taxonomy): Eukaryota > Viridiplantae > Streptophyta > Magnoliopsida > Gentianales > Rubiaceae > Rubia > Rubia tinctorum. The sequence goes on from JAULKM010072809.1 coordinate 29,663, forward strand.
TGGTTACTCTGTTGTTAGGGACTTTTTTGGTCAAAAGGGAGTTTTTCGATGATGGAAGTGGAGTGGAGATTATGTTTGTGGATTGCTTCGATCAACTCGGGATTTTACGTATACACTTGAAGAAGTCGACTTCTCTGTTGCAGGATTCACGGGGAAAATCGTATATCCAATAGGAGAAATCATTTTCCAGTCAAGGTTGTCGAAGAAGATGAAGGGGTCACCGTGCATTGTAGCTTCACAGCCATCGATGTTTTCTCACCATAGAATGTGGGATTTGGGAGGCCTTGAATGTGCCAAGTTAGGGTAGGGGTGACCAGATGATGAAGTCACCATTTGATGATAAAGTTTCCAATGAGCAATGGGGTGACATCGATTAGCGGTCACCAGATGGTGGCCAGGAGTTGCAATTAAGAAGCAGTAAAGGGGGAAAGGAGTACGAAGGGTGTGGCCTTGGTACAAGGAGAAGTTAGACCAGCCAACACTCAATCACTTCCCGTATGAAGCCTTGGAGTAGTGCCAGTTGGAAAGATGATGCCGGAAGCCGTAAGGGAAGAGCCAAATACATTACTTGATCGGTATTATGATGTATTCTCCTAAGATACTTAAGAATTAACGGGGGTGCCGACAGAGTTAGTTGTCCACAATCTAAACATGGACTCTTCGATTAATATAGTTAAGCAAAAAAGAATGATGTTTGCCTTGAGAGGGCTGAGGTGATACGTTTGAAGGTCGAAAAGCTTCTTGAGGCAAAGGTTATCAAGGAGGTGTTCTGTTCGGAGTGGTTGGCTAATCTAGTCATGGTTCCAAAACACGATGGGGCATGGCACATGTATATTAATTTTACGGATCTGAATAAGTGTTATCCTAAAGATAGTTATCTGTTACCATCGATGAATCAACTGATTAAAGTGATAACGGGGTATTGAATTATGAATTTCTTCGATTCTCACAAGGGTTATCACAAGATATTGATGGCAGGAGAGGATAAGGACAAAATTTTGTTCATAACGGATATGGGCACATCCTGTTAGAAGAAAATGTTGTTTGGTTTGAAAAATGTTAGTGCTACTTACCAGCTGTTGGTTGACAAATTTTTAAAAAGGTAGATTGGAAAGAGCCTAGAGGTCTATGTGGATGACATGGTGGTAAAGAGTATGACATATGGACAGTTTCTGTGAGATCTGGAAGAGATGTTCGATGGGTTACAAGGAGCGAACTTAAAGCTCAGCCCATCAAAGTGTGTGATTGGAGTAGATGCTGGAAAATTTCTGGGATTCATGGTTTCGGAAAGAGGGATCAATGTCAATCCAAAAAAGGTGGAAGTCCTGATAAATATGAAGAGTCCGCTGAATATAAAAAGAAGTTCGGAGATTGACGGGGTTTATAGCGGCTTTGAGCCATTTCTTGTTAAAAGGGGCAGCGAAACACCTACCTTTCTTCGATGTGCTTCGGAAGGCCAAAAAGTTTGACTGGACGAAGTATTGTGAGACGGATTTCATAGCATTGAAGGAGCACCTTCAGAGCCTTGCCAACATTAATGAAACCTGAGAAAGGAGAAGTCTTGTATCTCTATTTAACTGCCTCTGCTTTGGCCATCAGTGCGGTGTTATTGAAGGAGATAGGAAAGCAACAGCATCTGATATACTTCATAATCATGGCTTTGCAAGGCCCGGAAACGAGGTATACTTCCATCGAAAGGCTGATTCTGGCATTGGTCCAAGCTGCTCGAAGGTTATGGCCCCACTATTAGGTTCATACTATAGTCCTACTTACAAATTACCCCTTCAGACAGATACTCTTGAAACCTGAATCATCAGGAAGGATGATGAAGTGGGCAGTATAATTGGGGAAGCACGATATACAGTTTCAACTAAGGACAACGATCAAGGGCCAGGCCCTCACCGACTTCATTGTAGATACTACGGAAGTGATGAAGGAGGAAGTGAAAACTACAGAGAAGGGATTATGGAAGTTGTTTGTGGATGGTTCGTCACACTCACGGGGGAAGTGGAGCAGGGGTGTTCCTCATTGGCCTCGATGGCACTGTCTACCCTTTTGCTTTACACTTAAGTTCAAGGATACAAACAATGAAGCATAATACAAAGCCCTGGTCACTGTTATTTAGTTGGAAAAAGAGATGCAAGTGAATGATGTGGAAATCTTCAGCAATTCGTAGATTATGGTCAACCAAGTAAATGAAGAATATGAGGTCAGGGAGGTGAGCCTACAGCGGATATTATAAAGCCCCTACTGAAGTGTTTTTGATCCTATATTCTTACCTAGGTGTCGAGGGAGAAAAACCACAAAGTCGATGCTCTGATTAAATTGGCTTCCTCATACTTTGGATGATATTGGCGCAGAAACAAGTGTTGTTCGAAACTTTGTACCATCGAAGCTTTGAAGAGCTCATAGTAATGGTGATCGATGAAGGAGAGACATGGATGACCCCTATTTTCAAGTACTTGTAGAATGGAACACTCCCTGAAAACCATGTTGAAGCAAGGAATATCAGGCTTAAGGCACCAAAGTATGTGATACAAGATGGCGCCTTATGTTGAAGGGGGCATTTACAATCTTTCCTTCGATGCGTTACGCCCTACAACGAGCACTATTTAATCTGAGAGGCTCGTGAAAGGGGTTTGTAGCAGCCACCAGGGAGCTCATTCAGTCGCTAAGAGGATGCTTCAAGCAGGGTCTTACTGGCCAACAATGTTTGATGATGCCAACTGGTATATCCAAGCTTGTCGCCAATGTCAAAAACACGCTCCTATGACCCATGTCCCTCGGACAGAGATTATCAACATACGTAGCTCCTGGCCCTTCGACAAGTGGGGGATTAATCTTGTAGGACCTTTTCTGGAAGCCTCAGGAAGGCTCAAATATTTGATAGTGGTTGTGGAATACTTCACCAAATGGGTCAAAGAAGAACCTCTGGCGAACATCCAGGGGAAATCTATCATCTCATTTTGTTGGAGAAACATTGTTTGTCACTTTGGTATACCAAAGATGTTCATAACGGATAATGGGACACATTTTGTGAATGATCCTTTAAAAACCTGGTGTGAGGAGTTCAAAATCCAGTTGAAAGTAACATCCGCGTATCACCCCCAAGCAAATGGAAAGGTCAAAGTTACCAACTGTACCTTGATGAATGGAATCCGGAGGAGATTGGAAGAGGCTGCAAGAAATTGGGTTATAGAGTTTCCCAGCATGCTATAGGCCTACCAAACAGTAGAATCCTCCACCACGAGGGACACATCATACGGCCTAGTCTATGGTTCAGAAGATATAATTCATGTGGAGATTGGTGTGACAAGTCCTAGGATGATAGCGGTTGATGATGGTGCTAACGAGGATGATCGTTTCCTAGACCTTGATTTGATTGAGGAGAGGCAAAATCAAGCATCAATCTGGGAGGTTAAGGTGAAGGAAAGGGTTGAACGTTACCATGATCAAAGGATGAAAAGAGTGCAGTTCACGGTGGGAGTCCTGATAATGCGAGATAATGAGAAAAGCCACCATGAACCCGAGGGCAAGCTAGCCCCAAACTAGGAAGGGCCATGCCAAGTCATCGAAGTTCACTCTTGACGAAGTTACACATTGGGCACAATGAATGAAGAACGCTTACCGAGGAGGTGGGACATAGTTAACCTTCAAAAGTATAACCAACTTTGAAAATGCACGCCCGGATCCTATTGCATGTAATCATTCCTAAACATGTATGCCATGCACTAAAACTGGTTGAATGAACGAAAAATTTGATACTATTGCCCTATGAATATCTCCAACTTTCGCTCTTAAGTGACCAACCTTCGCTCTTAAGTGACCAACCTTCGCTCTTAAGCGACCTTTGCTCTTAAGCGACCAACATTTACTCTAAGGGACCTTCGCTCTTAAGCGACCAACCTTCACTCTTAAGTGACCGTCTTTCACTCTTAAGAGACCTTCGCTCCTAAGCGACCATCCTTTGCTCTTAAGCGACCAACTTTCGCTCTTAAGCGACCTTCACTCCTAAGTGACAAGCATTCACTCTTAAGCGAACAACTTTCGCTCCTAAGTGACCTTCGCTCCTAAGCGACCAACCTTCGCTTCTAACCTTTTCTCTTAAGTGACCGACCTTAGCTCGTAAGCGACCTTCGCTCTTAAGCGACCAACTTTTTCCCTTGAGTGACCTTCGCTTTTAAGTGACCAACCTTCACTTTTAAGAAACTTCCACTCTTAAGGGACCGACCTTCGCTCTTAAGCGACCATTGCCCCATAAGCGACCTTCACTCTTAAGCAGTCTTCGCTCTTAATCAACCTTCGCTCCGAGGCGATTGATGTTGACTCAAAAGCATAAAACCCTCGCTCTTAGGCGATCATTATGTTTTCCATTTAGACCAACTAATAGAACACCTAGCCATATGGTAGTATCATTAAAACATCCCAATTTTACTAAACATAAAAATAAAAATAAAAACTTACATCATTTTGCCAGCGAAGGGGATTATTTCAACTTACAAAATAAAACATTATTTACACAAAATCAATCAAATACAAGTGAGTCAGTCAAACCCATTGTTCGTCCTCAGGTTCAATCCAGTAGAAATTGTGAATAGGAGGTCTATCTCACCTTCTAAACCCTCGGGGGTGCTAGTGGTACGCAGCCTTCGGCAAGCTATTAAGCCTTCATAAGGTTATAAAGTCCTCTCAGCATCACAATTATCTACTGGCACCGCGCGAACATTGTCACAACTAGGAACTGATGGTGGAACATTTTCCCTAAGCCCAACGGTTGGAAGCTTGTCCTTCGGTGCAAATTTCTTCCTAGAAGGTTCCCTTAGGCACCTTTTCTTTGAAGGACCCGCCTTCGGGGAGGAGTTTCTCTTCCTAGAAGGACCCGCCTCTTGAGAAGAAAAGGTACTCTAGCCACTCATGGACAACATCGAATACTGCATACTGGGTAGGATCTCTGTCCAAGCCTTTGTCCATCATATCCTGCTCAATGTCATATAGGAACTTGGGCATATATTTGATAAAACCCAAATCAAGGATCCCATGAGATAACCCATATGCCTGAAGGCTGTAAGAGAAATCCTCGATGGTAGTAGTTTGCTCTGATACTTGGCACAAGAGCCAGGAATTTTGAACAGCAAGTTCCTTTCAGATTCGAACCTTGTCATCAATGGCATTCTGCGATAAAGATATATCCTCTCTAAGGCACTTGTTTTGCTCAACAATCTCGCTAATCTAAGATTCGAGTTTCCTAACCTCATCTTGGTAATAGTTGATGTTCCTCATTTGACTTAGGGTATGATATAACCCGGCATCGATAAGGCAGCGATATAAAGAGGGATACTTGTTCCTCATCTCTCGAAGCGCCTGTTGGTGATCCATTTCGGTAACACTGCAAGTTTCATCCACTACAGCGAGAGCAACAGCTGTTCGACCAGTCTTTGAATCCTTTCGCAATTGAGTTGAGGATGACTACCATCATGCCACGATGATAGCTCCTTGTTAGATTTAGATAAATCTTTGGTTAATTGAGTTAACTCATCAAGGATTTTCGAAAATTCATACCTAACCTTAGCCAATTCAGGAGTGGATCTTTCCAGCTCTTCCCTCAGAGGTGAATTCTGTGACAATTAAAGAGTAGTCATAAAAAATAAAGATAATAAATGTTAGGTAATAAATTCCAAAATACGCCCATTAGGCAATCATCCAAAATACAAAACAGAGATAAGAAAAGACTCTTACATCTCTTTCCTCACAACCTAAGCTATGGTTAACATTCTCATCCATCGAATCATCATGGGTATCCTGAGCATCCTGGTCACCATCGGCATGGTCATCATTGCCCTTCGAAGAGCTGGCATGCTGAGTGCTTTGAGACTTCGCTGTAGCAGCTGGGAGTTTGACCTTATGGAGCTCGTCAGCAGCATAGAACTTCTTCGACTTCTTGGTGTGGTCGATAAGCTGATATTTGAAGCAACCTGGACGAGTAACTTCATCTCACTTCACTCGAATCTTCTCCCTTGCATCGTCCACAACATATTTTTGAAGGGCCCCCGCTTGTTCCGCAGATAGATACTCAGAAACCAAGATAATCACCTTGGTATGACCCCAAATATTTGAAGTCTTTAGGATATTAACGAAGAGGTCATACAGGTCTTGAGAACTCATCAGCTTGTCGAGAAAGCTCACAAACAGGGCCTGCTGGGACTCGAGCGAACATTTCCTGGAGAGGCGCATTTCTCAGACTCTCGTCTTTGCGGGTGACTTTAATTGCTGCCTCGATCGAGTCATGCATGAGAGAAAGGATGCTATCAGAGAAGATGCCAGCAGAATGTAAAGCTGATAGCACGATCGCCAAGACCTTGAACAACAGTATTAATAAATACATGCAAAATGAGAGAACGAAGATCATATGAAAGGAGTAGTGGAAGAAGGGAGCATACCACGGGATCGTTTCCCAAATCCCCAAGGTATTCCAAAGATAGGTCGTCACGGACATTCTTTTCGTACGAGCCACCGTGGGTTGGCTCAATGAAGGTTTCTGCATTCTCAGATGATGTCTTTTTGGGGAACTCTATGTTACAAAAGGCCTCGATCAAGTTTGTATTGGATTAGGTTGTCGCACGTTCGCCCTCGGCTGGTGAGTTAGCCCCTTATTGAGATCATCGACAAAGTTATCTGTGCTGCTCATTACAAAAAAGGAGATGGGTTACCAGAGTTGAAGGAAAAGAAAGGAAAAGAAAAATATCAAGTGGAGTCCTAAGAAAACCTTTAGAGGTATCCGGAGAGGGTATTCTTTCAATACGCACACCTCCTATAGGAACTTGTGATCGAGGACGCCCCACATCTAACGAGTTATCATCACTTCTTTTCCACTTCTTGTGTAGGTCCGCTCCGAGAGGGGGCATGCCTCGATGAGTGGCTGAAGAATAGATGTCCTCATAGACCCACCCAGGCCAAACAAAGGGTTTAGCCCCTTTGGTTTCAGGTCAATAAGATTTTACATCCAACGGGTAGAGGCTTCGAAGGCGCTCCACATCCCCACACATAATCTCAGGGATCACATGCTTCCCTTTCCTATTTTCAACAATAACTTTGGGACTCTATCGAGGGGTTCGATAGGCTCCAGAACAATCGAAGGATAAAGCCTAATCTTTCTACCCCGCTTTATTTGGAAGGGGAATAATGAATCTTTGTCCCGAAAGCCTATTAGCTAGGGTATAGGTCCCCTGACATCCCGATTACTAACCAAAAAATACACAATCCTAAACAACTCATATCGAGGGTTCACCTTCGATCCTTTGCAACAAACTAAAAAATTCATAATGATTACTATAATGTTGGGATGAACCTGGGATAAGCTGACCCTAAATTATTCCATAAGACTTGATTGAAGAGGAGAAAAGGAAAGCTTGGTCCTAACCTAATATGTTTATTATAGGTAACGGCTCTCTCATCAGGAACAACGGTATGAGGCTCACCCCTTTCAAAAACTCTTAGCCGAGCATCCAAGGAAATGCATTAGTACACAGGGACTTCATCAATGAGCTTTATCACTTCATCATGATACCCATACTCATCCTCATTTAAGGAAGGTTCTTTACTCGGACGTTTCTTCACTGCGAATTTCCTTCGCGAAGGAACGTATGAACATACGTTTATAGGCCTTTCGGCCTTAGAACCATTAATAGGGCCGGAACCACCACTCAGCTAACCAACAAGACCTTCACCCATTTTATCTCCTAACCTAGAAGGCCCAACCCTGACAAAGTCCTCACCGGAAAGGGAACTGGGAAATCAGGTACGGTGCCAGCCGATTCTCTACCCCCTAAATCGGCCAAAAAACTATCAAAATGTGGAGAGATGCGAATTGAGGTCCTCCAAGACGGTGTTCTCTGACGAACCCATTTACTCACCGACGACCCTCTCGGAATACCTTATAGAAGGGGATTGAGAGGGAGTAGTGGTGCTATAAGAATTCGAGGAACTAGAAAGGAGAAGAGTGGGAGAAGATTTGAGGAAGAAAAGAGCTTTGAGCAGAGAGACCTTTGAGGCACAACCTGCAAAAGAGAGAAGTAAAATAAAATAAATGGAAGGAGGGAAAGGGTTTGTGGAATATTAAAAGCGGAGGGAAGATAAGTAAAAAGGTAATTATTACCTAGAAAATGGGAGAGCCTGGAAAGGCGTAAAAATGGGGAATCTTATTTATGGTTTTCCCATGCACGTCGCCTTCCTGCTATTTACTCCCCCACGCACGCCCTCAAGGATTTCAAAATTCAAATTATTTGACAAAATCTAAGCGCTCACCAAGAAACCATTACGAACTAAACTGATACTATCGAAGGTTAAAACCTTTGACGTTCTAGATTTGCCCTTCAATGGTGTGTATCTTCGATGAGGAGAGATCACTTTGTTTTCTAGGGGTTTTTGATGACATATTAGGTTAAGACCCCCTTTGGGCTGATATGCCAAATACCCTTTGGAAAGACCCAAAGTCCAAAAGAGAGCTTTCGAGGCCCATGAGACCATGGGTGGCCTTTGGGCCTCGAGGAAATAGGAAGAAAGCTAGGTTAAGAGCTAAAGGCCATAAAGTTTTAGGAAGGTATAAATAGGAAGGTATGTCTTCTATTTTTGGATATTCTGTCTATTGCCTATTTTTGTTCAGTTAGCTCTTTTCCCAGACTGACTTGATTGTCGGAGAATCTCCCCTCGGATTACTCCGGGGTTTGTTTCCCTTGCATATTGTAGGCTAGATCGAGGTGATAAGATCGTGGGGGCTTGGATCGAGTTCGAGACCCATCACTAACCTACAAGGTAACTAATTCTATATGGTAACTACAATTTATAACCTTCCCTACAAGGAAAATGGTTTCTATTTCCTTATCACCCTCCTTCAAGTTGGAGCAGGATGATCAAGAATGCCAAACTTGCCAAGAATATTATGAAATTGCTAATCTTTAAAAAATAATAAAAATAAATAAATCACCATAGATAGGGATTCAACTTCAGTAGCAGCAAAAATGGCAGCAAGAACAGTATCAGTAGCAGCAAGTAGAGCAGTATTCAAATTCATTAGCAGTAGTAGCAACGACATCGGATTTAGGATTCGACATGTTGGAGATCGGTATAAATCAGACGATCAAGTTGTGGAAACAGGTAGCAGAGGGCAGCGGACAACGACAGCGATTCGAGCACATTCTGCGGCATCACGGGCGAATTTAGATTCAAGTTTCGACATAGTAGGAGGATCGGATCAAATTCGAGGTTGCAAATTAGATTGGTGGCAAGACGCGGCTGCGCGTGTAGTTTGTTAGCGGCAGCACATAGTAGATAATGGCGGTGCATCGGCAGATGAACGCGAAAACTTGGAAGATGGTTGCGGTGGTCTGCGAATGGAAATTGGAAAACAAGCAGCCGCAGGAAAGCTGCGACTCGTGTGAAAGACGTGCAGGTGATGGTGGCTGCAGCTTGAGGAAAATGGTTAAAGATAAGGGGATATTTAAATTTTTTATTATGGTTCATTAATATCACATCAATGACACACCAAATCAATGATGAGGGTCACAACATACAGGGCTACAACAACTCAAAGTCTAACAGGAATAGGATTCCAAAGTCTATAAGGAAATTACCATCTAGCCTAACCTACAAGGAAACTATATAAGGTAACTACCATTTATAACCTTTCCTACAAGGAAAATGTTTCTATTTCCTTATCAGATAGGATTCACGTACAAAGTGACAGCCAATCTCTATGTGTTTGGTCCTTCAGTGAGAAACGGGGTCTCAATAATTTGTAGAGCTGCAATATTATCACAAAATAGAGGAATGGGCAGATGAGTAGGAGCATGAAAGTCCTTGAGTAAATAGGAACTCTGTTTAAGCTCTGCAATTGTAAAAGTCATGCTCCTATACTCGGATTCAGCAGATGACCTAGAGATGGTAAGTTTTCTTTTGGACTTCCATGAGATCAAAGAAGAGCCCAAAAACAAATAGTAACCAGTGATAGACCTTATGGTTCGATTACAAGTGGACCAATCAACATCACAATAGGAAGACAAACTCAGATTGACTAATTTGGGAAGAACAAACCATGATGTGAGCACCATTTAAGGTACCTAACAATGTCCAAGGTTCCTTGCCAATAATGCTATGTTGGCTGCTAACTGAGCTGATGCACTAAGAAGGTGAGATCAAACCTAGTAAAAGTTAGATACAACAGTCTTCCAATGAGTCTTTGAAATGAGTCGAGATCAAGAAGAGGATTTATCTTCTGCAGGGTGATGAGCAGGTAAAGGAGAAGCATTAGTATTGAAAAATAGCCATCCTAGATCAAGAATGATGTCATAAATGTATTGGATTTATTAAGAAACATGTCAGCCTGAGATCTTTCAATTTTTATACCAAGGAAGTACTTTGCAGCCCTAAGATTCTTGATGGTAAAGTTGCTATGGATATACTACTTTAGATGTATAATATCAACCTCTGAACTACTAGTGATCAGAACATCATCAACATATACTAAAAGATCCAAAGTGGAGGTTACAAAATGCGTAAGGATAAAACAATGATCATATTTAGATTGCATTATTCCATACTAAGCAAGTGCCTTTGTGAACTCAGAATTTCATTGCCTAGATGCTTGCTTTAGGCCATACAGTGACTTTTTAGTTTACACTCTTGATGAGGACCAACCTTAGCATATTCAGCAGGGGGCAACATGTGCAGTTCTTCACTGTTGTAACCATGAACAAAAGCATTTTTCACATCAACTTGGTGAATAAGCCAATCTTTGGAAGCAACAATAGGCAGCAACAGTCTGATGGTGACCTGCTTAACTACGGGAGAAAAAGAATCATAGTAAGCAATGTCTTCCACTTGGCTATAGCCCTTAGCTACTAACATGGTCTTGATTCTGTCAACTGGGCCATTTGATTTATGTTTCACCTTGTAAATCCACTTTGAACAAATAAGCCTTTTACCAGTTGGAAGAGGTACAATATCCCAGGTTTGATTGTCCTCAAGAACATGTATCTCTACTTGCATAGCCTTCATCCATTCCTCATTTTTTCAAGCATATTTATAAGAGTAAATTCAGGAATTTTTTATATGCTAGTGAGAAATGCAACATATGTGGTAGACAAAGACAGTAAACAAAGATCAGGTTTGTGAGTGGCATTGAGAACAAAATATTTTCACCACACAGATTTTTGTATGGTGCTGGTGAAGGGCAAATATATGGTATGGAAGGTGTTTTGTTTTAAAAACGAAGTTCAATCTTAAAACTTCCTAGGAATTGATAAGTTCATTTGTGGGAGATTCACCCCACTTTGTGTGAGTCAAATGTTAGTTTTCAAGGTTAGAAAAAATAGTTCTAGTTGTTAACTAGGGGTTGTGCGACCCTAGCATGTCACAATTATATAACAATCCAGAAATTAAGGAGAATGAAATCACGGTCCATCCCAAATAAATTAAAATTACGGAGTTAAGAGGGTCAAATTTCATGCATCTTCTCTTTTATAAAATCCTTTCTTGCACCACTAGTTCATTCATCTCCGCACTTTAGTCACATTGTGACGGGAGATTGATCGACAACCATCTCTGCAATTGGATAAAATAGAGTCCGACCAAGTCAATTGGAATGTTATGCAGCATCTCCATTTCAAATATGACTGATCAGTTTGATTATCTTATTCTTCCACTCCAATTGTTTTATTTAATAATAATAATTTTACCGTTAGATCTTTCTTCCACCCATCCGAGTCCAACATTTATAAACAGCAATTGTAAATCCAAATCTACCACTAACGGTAGACCTTCACATCGAATTACATAATCATAACTAGAAACACAGAGAGTTCATCCACGAACTTGGACGCGATATATCTAACCGCCCTTACTACAATGCCATACAGTTGTCGGTAAACATCCCAGTGCCAAAACCCTGGACATGGATTTACACAAGACACAGATTTACACAACCAGAGGTTGATACAGTAGTCCTAACTAACTCCACATATTAACAACGGCTTTGCACGTACTCAAATATCCATGCCATCGAATATATCTTCATCTCCCTCGTAGTCGTAGCTTAGCTCATCCATTGGAAAACTTTCAGCTGCCAAGTTGCTGAAATGCACAATACAGGATCAACCCAAGGTTAGCTAGCTGACTCGAACAGAAGGAGCTAACAGAGTTCACAAATCCAAAAGCAAGCAAGATCACCTTATGCAGCTGAATCGGAAGCTGACTACTCGCTTTAGTTTCCTATTGTAGAAGAAGAAATGGTACGACCATCTGCAGAAACAAATGATAAATGTTTCAGTGTAAGCACTAGAGAAATATTTGGAAGACATATATATTACGTGCTTACATGGCTCCTCTCTCAAGAAAGGGATCTGCATCAGCATCGGCGTTGTAACTATAAATTTCACATTCTGCTAGTTTGACAACCTGAAACCAATAAACACAATAGGGAGGAAAAACCCTTAATCCCTCTATTTTCATTAGGTGGTCTAAATGTCCACGACAGTTTAAATTAAAAGCACACCTCATCGAAAGCTTTATGCAAGGTTTCCAATAGTGAAGAGCCTTCATTTACCTCGAGCCATTCCTGCAAAGATAAGCAGAAGAAATCCAATGGAATACAATGGCAGATTGAGTAACCTAAAAACTGACGGGTCATGGCGAGTTCCAAGAGTATCGTTATTATGATGCCTGATTGGAAAACAGCACCCACGCATCTCTCCAAATAACCACTAAGAAACTAAACAAGGTAACAAGACCAGAATAGAAACAAGGACCTGAAATACAACATCCTAAAAGTATTACTCTATTGTACCATCTCAAACTGCACACTTTGACTCTCAACAGTTGACTTAAAAAATGTTTAATTCTTAATATTTTTCACTAATGATAATTAAAACTTCTGAAAAGTTGATATTTTGAAAATATAAGTTATAATGAATCTAACAAAGTGTCACACGAGAATATTTATACTTATACACCAATTCAATTTTATGGTCAAAGTTAAGAAGTTTTGACTAAATAAATAGTCAAATTGCAGCTTGTACAAATTTCGGAAATTTGTAACCGATATAGCAATCGGAAATGAATGTACAATTAAGAACCATCATAAATATATAGTAATTGGTCTATTTTTGAGGTTGTTAACGCTGATGCTCTAAGTCATTATAAGCATAATTAAGTGGGCACAAATATGGCTGCAATCTCCAAGTGAAAGGCATGGATACCTTTGATGCTTCAAACATATAGATGTCAAAATTTGCTTAAAGCTGTCCCAACTCTCTTCATTGAAAAATTGGTGAGCTTTCACTGCACTGTTAAACCAGAACATTGATTGAAGAAAACTAAAAAAATACTGTGTCAAAGCAACAGCAATATAGATCAAAACAGGCAAAGATAATGATCATTCTTTTGGGAAATGGAGAGACTCGAACTCTCAGCTACCAACAGCTTTCTAAACTGTCTGTCAAACCTTCTGACAACACTCCCAAGGCTGTTGGGGAGGCTTATTAAGTGGGATGCCAAGTCGCCAGGAAAGCTGACAGTGACACTGCCCATAAGCCTCCCTGTCAGCAGACAGTTACAACTTAAGTTACCTGAAGTCATAGTCCGGATACATGTGATACAGTGTAAGTAGCAGATAGATCAACGTCCTTCGGCTGGTACAGAAATTATAAAAGATTAGTTGCACAAAACTACACAACCATCAAAGTGTATGCCATATGCATTCAATTGAACTTAGGACCTTGATGTTTGCAGATATTCAACTGGTGAGGAAGAGTCAGTGTCGGATGATTTCCCAAGGTAATCAAGAATCTGCATTTTGATTTTAAATTTATGAGCAATTGTTTTACAACACAGTGGAGGCTGAGTGGCAAAATAAGAACATACAAGAGAAGATACCAAGAAAAGTAGACTCAAAAATATGCCATCTTAAAAGCAACTGAAACTGTCATCATGTCAGAAAACCTGAAACCCTTTAATCAACAATACAGCAGGATTTTGCAATAAAGAATCCCTAGTAAGAAAAAATAATTTAAAAAATAGTATTAATTTCATAATTAGAAAGAATAAATTATATTACAGGACCTTTTTCCTCTCTTCCCCACAACCTGACAACTTGATCACAGACTTACGCAATCTCTTCATATAATAAAAACGCTTTTTCTTATCCTCATACATAATAGGTTCCTGAAACACAATACATAATGAAATATACATTACCTCGCTGTCCAGGCTGAGAGACAGCTTCTTATCTGTTCCAGTATGCTTGCCTGAATTGCACACAGCAAAAAATATTATAAGACTCTATTGTCCTTAACCAATTCAAGCTACTGGTTATTCAGCCCTGAAAAGCTATAAAATTATACTAACAGGAGTAAGCTTCTAGACATCCTTTGATAGTGCGCTCGCCAAGATTCACATGACACAAAAAGTCATTGATACTGCACATGAAACAATTCATAAGCAAATATAAGGAACACAACCAGATTTCCGATTTTAAAACCAATAACAATCAAAACGACCCCTACTCACTCACCCGTCAAGAGGCGTATATTCCAAGTACTTCATACCGAATTATCAAACAAGAGCTCAGATTCAAAAATTGCTTTTCCAGAGTCCTGCAGTCAATTATACAATTTTAGATTATCAAACTCGACTACTACAAGCCGTGCACACGGAGGGAATTCCAGTCGTTCATTCAAGTCCAATCTTAGTCATGCCAATCATTTATATGATAAAAATAAACAAACCGTGATTATTTCACAAGATAAGTTTCCGACACAAATCTCAAACTACAAATATATCATTAAAACTCCAAATTCAATTACTCCTGAAAGACTACTCCAGGATCAGAATTCCTAGATATTACTAATAAATATATCCCCTATTAACTTAGCTAAAAATAAAAGATCCAATCTCAATTAATTTCTCTCTCTCTCGTTTATACGCCAAAATTAGTCACCATATTTCCACTGATTTAAATAAATAATAAGAGCACTTTCAATTCCCCGACATAATTCAGCCATAAATACAAAATTCTCATGTTGGCGGCAAGCGTATATTGAAATAAAAATAGATCCATGGAAATTTGAAATTGAGAGACAAAATCAACAGATCCGTGCAAATTCAACACTGTGAAGCACAATTTATTCAAAATTCGACGAGAAAGAAGCGCACCGATAGACTAATTCGACGAGGGTATGCAGAGAGAGATTTCTGGATGGTTGGAAGTAAACGGATTTTCGACAAACTAATAGGATCTGATTGGGAACAACGGAACCCTTAATGGGAATATTCGATTTAGCCGGGGTCCTAAGTTAATTTCTAAGACTATTGGAATACAAAATATATGAAGGGTATTTGCGTGATTTTGAAAGTTATCCTATGGATCAGACAAGGACAGAGTAGATGTTCAACCTTATGGTCCTTATCCTATGTTTTAGGTTCACGTGTTAAAAATGTTCAGTTTCCTTTTCCTAGTACGTACTCGATTCAAAATATCGGTTGTTGATCTTGGACTCTTTTCTCCATTTTGGAATTTACTCCATAATTTCACTACACTCTTACAGCAACTCCAACAGAACGCAATCTTTGCGTTTGGAGCGGTAGAAGCCAAACAATCTGCTCCAACGGTACGCAATAATGGCGTAGAAAATCTGGCGCAGCTACAGTACCCGCCATATATGGCGTGGTACTGTAGCCAAAACGGGAGGA
>JAULKM010072810.1:0-27881 GCA_032355605.1 Rubia tinctorum
TTATTCTAATAAGTATGTCTAAAGAATTTATTAGTTTGACTCATAACCAAGTTGATTTGGTTCCATATTAAATGTTATTTGACTTTTTATAACTACATCTGTTTGGGGCTAGTTACACGTAAGTTTATATAGTTGATTTATTGGGTATTAGGTTCGGGTTGAATTGGGTCCGGGTTGATCCCGGGTTTGGGTTTAGGTCGGGTTCGAGTCTAGATTATCGTGTCATATTTGGGTTTCGTGTTAAATTGGGCCGTGTCGAGTTCGGGTACAGCTCAATATTTCTCGGGTCAAAATCAGATTTCGGGTTAAGTGCAGTCGTGTCAGGTCGGGTTCAGGTCAATATATCTCGGATCAGATCGAATTTCAGGTTGATTCGATCGTATAGGTACGGACTGGGTTTTCGGTTCGGGTTAGAGATTGACAGCTCTAGTGACAATCATTTGAAAACACATGTGTTTTTCTAATGTAACGACTACCGTCCGTGGGACGTACGTGTCGCACTGTTTCCAGCACATTTAACTTTTATGTAGATAAGTGTGCAGTAAAATACACACAAATTTAGATTGGGAGCACGAGCGACAAACGAGAGACAAATGCAATATAAATATGTAGCCCAATTGAATATGGTATTCCCAATTTTATTTTGATTTTAGTTTCACTCTTATTTCACTTTGTTAAGAATTTAAATGTTTATTTCAAAAATATTGGTTTAGACTAAAAGATTGGGTGTGGTTGAAATATAAAATTATATTAGATATGTATTTCAAAATAAACAATGGTGTCAATTTAACCAAATCAGTTGAATCAATATTTTTAATTAGTTTTTCACCTAAAAGAAGTGTTAATAAAGTGGAATATGTTGTTTGTCACTCCCTTAAACTGTAAATTTATTTTGAAATTATTGATATTTTTGTGCAAAGTGACATTAAATGCTTTCGTGCAAGTTAATTTTTTGTTTTTCATTTTCTTCAGTTTTACTGTGGACTTTTGTTAGTTCTAATAAATTGTCTCTACTTGTGTAGAATTATGATGAATGCTGTAGTATGATTTATTTTTTATAAACAGGACTAGATACATTTATTAAATATCAGTCCTTAGTGATTTGTTTTTTGTGAACATTTTTAAATTTGCAGATTTTCATCATGTTCGAGAATGGTATTGAATATGACGGAATAAAGAGAAGGATGGACATGCTGCAAAAATGAAATTGAAAATCCGAGAGAAAAGAATCAATGATGACTTAATTAGCTACTTAAAAGGATAATATATGATCTGTATCTCACATGCACATATTTTGTGTGGCATGTCATGTTTGCATGGTTTATTTACTATGATAGACCAACAGTCTAATATTTATAGTATATATCTTATTACAATTAAAATTTTCATTTGACACAGTTCTTCTTCATGGTTCAGTATGTTGTAAGAAATTGATTGCTTGTATCCCTTTGTTCTTCTCACTTATCTCTTCTTTGGAATTCCGGGAAAAAGAGTTTAGTGTTCTCCATCCCAAGCAAAGAACCTTTTACACATCAACAAATTTAACAAGAAAAAACCACGCATATTGCACAAATACACAACACACTTTAATTTATTTATCATTTCTACGCAAATTACAATTATACGTTACGGTATTCATCTATATGTCTATCATGTGACTATATTTTAATTATTAATATGTATCTCTCAAGTTTATTCTTCTTTTAAAAAAAATATATGAAGAATGTGTACGGAACGTGCAAAACTTCTTCAAAAATTTAAATTTCTTGTTAGATTTGTGATAACATTTAGTTTCTAAACATCAATTCGTTGCCACAGTAATTGACTCGGAGGAAGTTACAATGTCTGATGCTGATAATAGTGCATCTGATTCTTCTATTGTGAGGATAATTTGATCTCCATATCAGATGATATCTCCCATTGGAGCTTATCACGAAGACAGATGCAGGGGAAAGTGTCGCAATTTCTCCTCCCAAACCCATGTTTTGAACACCATGTTTGGGTCTGTGCAGGTGTAGCCATTAGTCATGATTCAGACTATGGTTCTCGTCATCCTCTGTGGCAATAATCAGAAGCTGAAGATATATGTTCTCTTCATTGGGTACAAGATTTGTCTAGGAAATATTGAATGCACTACATTTGTGCGGTGTGCGTGCTTTTCTCGTACGTGTGTGTATTTGAAGATTGCTCTTCTTCTTTTTTTGCATTCCTTTCAATAAACTTAGAAAGAAAATCGGACTCAAAATTTGAAATGCATTAAATGAGTAAGCTCGATTAACTTTAATATCATTAAAAATATGCAGTACACTTAATACATTGGCTCAGTTCAAGTGTCAAACTAAGCCAGATTCAACCATTAAATTATGTTACTTTATATGAAAGACTATTATTATGTTACATATTGTTGGATTCATCATAACATATATTTTAAATTATTATTTTTTTCAGAATTTTTTACACACATAAATAAGGATATTAATAATTGTAAATTGATTCAATTGACTTCCAGAAATCAAAATGTGACATTTTTGCTTGGACGGAGATTGTATAATATTTGTATGTCATAATATTGTTGCTAAATTCTATTTTGTAGTCAGAGCCTCCTTGTTTTTAAAAGTTTTTTCTTTAATATATGGACCGGCACATGATTTTCCCCACACCCACACCTACACAAACATATTTCTAAGTATAATTAGAATGTTAATATTTAAACCCATGTTGAAAAAATATAAATTATCATTTGAATGAGCACTTGAGAACTTAGAGTACACTTAACTGTAGATACTCTTTTAGGGCAAAAAAAAGCCTCGCATGGTCTTGAAAAACTGCCGCATTCATGTACGCAGTTCGTACGCACATTTAAAAGTTTATTAACTTCAATTTCGACACTTTATTTTTAAATTACTCTCACTTTAAACTGTTAAGTACAAAAGGAAAATAATTGTACAGTAGGTAAAATATTTTTCTTCAATGGCTTCTAATTATTCTTCAATGACAATCTCCGAAAATCAGTGTAACATGAAGCTTCAATGGCTTCTAATTATTCTTCAAACAGATTCAGATGATTTTCCCATCCTTACCCGATATTTTCGACCTCTCCCACTATCAAGTCATGACAACCATAACACGATGCCCCCTTTCGAGGGTAGTGATGGAGGGTTTGAATCCTTAACCTTTTTTACCTCATAAACATAAATGATTATCCCAATTCCTCTAGTTTTGATGCGCTTCCATCAACACCACCTCTGCCATCTATGCTGTCATTTTTTTATGAGTAACAGCCGAGCTCGTAAAGTCTGGATTTCAATATTATTTTTGCTTGCACATCTCGCCATATCAATATATAATAAAAAATCTCATGCGAGATAATATATTCATCTTAACAACTATATTCTAAATGTCAATATTTTATGCTAAATTGTTATATGTAGCTATATGAAAAACTGGTTTTACCGTTTTAGCTTAACTAGCAATCCTATGTTCCAACATAGTCTAACTTAACCAAGTATGTAAAATAAATAATGCACAAGACACACAACTTGGTTACGCAGTTCGGTGAAATTCACCTACATCTGCGGGGCCTGGCCAAGTTCATAATAAATCCAATAATCAGAGATATAATACAAAGTACACCATACAACTACACTTATCTTCTAATTACATCGTGTGGATTTTTTCAACCTCCCCTTGCAACCGATCCGCCTTGATCAGAATCCCTCTGATCTCGAAACTCATCGACGTTGGATCTTCTCTTCCCGATGAATTAAGGTATACGACTCTGAACTTTGAACAACAAGTCACGTACGTTGGAACATATAAAATTCTGGCTTTCGCAAAGCTCTCGGAAGATAGAAATCTGATGTGCAGATTTTCTCAATTTAATTCGTGTGTCTTGCAGCCGTATAATGTCCTCTATTTATAGTCCATTGGCAGATCGGAATTGCTCCATAATTATCTCGATACTATTCCATTTGCTTTTGAAACATATTCAAATCCCATAAATACATTTTCCTTATCTCAACTATCCCATAAATAAAGGGATTTTCCTTATCTCAACTATCCCATAATATTCAATAAATCCAATTGCATAAATATAGGGATTTTCCATAATTCCATTATACTTCTACACGACTGTATTAAATATTGTGTAATCTCCAAGTTTCCATAAATCATATCCAACGCAATATTCTAATCGCAAATATGATCTTACACGATATGTTCCAACATGGAATGTTTTTCTTCTTTAACACTAGTTCACAAATGCTAACACATTACCCCATGAGATGTATATGACTTTACAATCTCCCCTTTGGCATTTTGTGGACCCAATCATCTTTGAATAACAAACACTAGAAAAAACTTCCATCAGAATACCATAAAGTCACTATGTTGGAACATACAGGAATAAAACAAAAATCTAGAATTCCATTATAACTCAATAATTCAGAAATCCAAAAATAATATCCAAAATGATCCAAAATAATCCAAAGTAGTCCATCTCTCCCTTTGGGGCCAATAAAAATGCCAAATTTTAAACAAATAAGGACAAGAGAAACAACAAAATCGAGAGATGCTCCCCCTGAATCTAATATTGACTATGTTGGAACATAGTTCTCCAACAATCAATCATGTTCAGCAGTAGCACCCTGCGCTTCCAACCGAGCCTTTTCTTCTTCGATTTTGGCCTTCTCTGCTTCTAAGGCAGCAATCTGGATGGCAATGACACCCAATCTAGCATTCAAAACCTCTAGCTTATCCTTTTTCTCCTCCTGAACTGAACCGGAACCAGAAGTTGGCTTCCATGGTAAATCCTTAACTTGCCTTAGGTCGAAGGTTTGTTATTCGGCTTCAGTGGCTCGGTCTCAATGATCTCATCCTTAGGATTTGCTTTAACACGTTCACTCTTCACAAGTGCTGAAATGATGCACGGGTCACTACCACAGACCCCCCTTTAGCACCAGTTTTTTGGAACATCTAGCACCAATTTATGGGGTCTAAAAAACTAGTGCCTAAGTAGTTTTCACCGAGTTTTTTTAGCACCGATTTTATAAAACCGGTGCTAAAATGACAGGTTTTTCTAAAACCAGTGAAATTGTTTCACCGGCTGCTTGGGCACCAATTTTTTGGACCCCAAAAACTTGTGCTAGATGATCCAAAAAACCAGTTTTTTGAGTAGTACCAATTTTTAGAAAACCAGTGTCAAAGCTAAGAAAATCAGTTTTTGGCACCGGTTTTTAGAAAACCGGTGTTAAAATTGTTACCGATTTTAATTTGGAATTGCAATTGGGCACTAAACGCTACTGCGCACAGCTGATCAATTACTTCCATTTGGCAAAAACATATTTGGAATTGGGCGCTGACCACAGTTGTGCGCAGCTGCTCTATTACTTTGATTTGGGATAAAAAGTTGTAGAATATGGTGCTGACCGCAACTGCTCACAGCTGGTCGAATACTTCACTACAAAGAGAAAAACAATTTAACAACATATATATGGTCACATACATCAACATCCAAAAATATTTCCACAAAATGTTTGATACAAAATTAATAATCTATGGGACTAAACATAACTATCCCAAACATAACTATCTATGGGACTAAACATAACTTTGGATTAAACTAGAAATTAAATCGTGTGGCATATACACATCAAACCACAAGGCTAATTCACACATCTATGGTCCTTAGAAATGCTCACATGTACCCTATCATACCATATGGAAATTGTGTCATGTTTTGATCCTTAACATCACCCCTCCAAGCCTTGGATCCCTCTCCGCTAGTTAATAAGTGTATTGGGCTGCATCAAAATGGCAAAATATTTAGTATTTCTCCTCGTTATTTCCTTTACATTCAAGGAACTTGGAACCAAGTTTTGTTGCACCTTTTATCATCACTTATGTGTTCTAGGAATTGGTCATGCCTATTCATATAAACCTCCATATTATTGGCTTGTACAAGAAAAGACAATTGCATGGGAACCATAGCCTTGGAGAAGGTTAGGGACAACCATTGAGCTTTAAATCCCCTTTGCAAAACAGATCAAGAAATAAAAATGATCCAAAATCTACAGTATTAGTACTTGAAGAAAACAACTCGGAGAGAAGCTATTGTTAAGGCAAAGCCAGCAACTACCAAACTTACAAGTCAGCTATATATCAAGAAAACAAGTAAAATGTACTCTGTCAATGCATTACTTGCACCTATTGTGAACCAGGGTCATGGAGTTGCGAGCCAAGTGATTCATCAAAAGTGTTGCACTACACAAACGAGTGGAATCATACTAAAGGTAAATGCAGTCGTGGACAGATAAATGGGTTGGAATCATTTTCTCTGCAAACATAAAAGTACTGCAACATTTCTTGCAAATAAATCAACTATATGTACAAGTGAAGAAATGTGCTAGTCTTTGAGGAAATTGTGCCAATGCCAAATGAATTAAGCAACAGCAACAGCAAGCCAAAACATAAAGTAAGAGGATATCGCGAGCATGGACCACAATACAAACGTTAATCCTACATAAATATAAAATATAATGCAAGGGAATTTGTGCGCTATTCTACAAATAGTTGTGTCTCTGTTGAGTAGAGTTGTTACACCAGCATATGAGGATGCAGCTGCAAGATTTAGACATGTCCTGAATGTGTTATGAAACAAACACGGTTATACTTCAATAAATGCGCCAAACCAAAATAGGACAAGAACAGGTGATAGAAACAAAACTCTAAATTTATTATCAGACCAACATTGTGAGATCCTCCATAAACTAGAAAATCATCATATTCTTGAAGTGATTTATAAACTTAACAAGAAGACGAAGAGAAAAACATTAAAGATGGAAACCATCATCTGTTCTGTCTTCATATACTGAGCAACTCCAGCTCACAAGACTCAAATTTCAAACATAATACAACTGCAGGCATTAAAGAGAATACAATAGTACTATAATAGTTTCACATGAAATTCCATTACACACACCACGCTCACTCTGTGTTCTTCCCATTCTGACACAATTAGTTTGTACTTTATCAAACTTATAGTAACAGACTAGGTAAGAAAATAATAAACACAATTTCAATACAATAGTAAAAATGGAATGTAATTTGAATGGAATGAATGCATAAGTATTGGATCATATATAAATCACTAGGCCATTAACTTCAGAATCTCACATATACTACTAGTAAAAGATGATGAAGAGAACTTTTCTTGAAATATGGTTGGAAGCAAAGGAGAAAAGAGAGGGAAAGTGAGAGAGTACAAGAAAAAGATACACAAGTATAGTGAAACATATGGCAGTAGTCACAAACCAGCAGAGCATGAGCATTTAACACAGTAAAAATAACCCAACCCTTATTTGGTTATGGCATGCAACCATCGTTGGTACAGTGCTTTTGTTTTTTTACGAGTGGATCATTATTTGGATCCATCATCTTCTTTCCCTGTAAAATTCCCAGAAAAGGCACTAAAAGTCCACATAAAGCAAGCAAGAAATCTAAAATAACCAGAATTCTAGGCTGTTGTACACGAAACTAAGTGCCTTGACTTACTAAGCAAATACAGAAGCAAAAGAAATGTACACTCATACATACTAGGCCGCAAATGTATCCTGGTAGAAGATTTACTCACAGAAACACGATCTTGAGGTGGAACAATATGATACACCTCCAGAAATGCATAGTCGACATTTGCAGCAATTATAGTAGCATAACATATAAACACATAAACAAAATACTAAAAACATCACACTAATCTCTTGAATTTCAAAAAAAGAAGAAGTTGACACCTCTAGATTGAACAAGAGATCTACGGACAAACCTTAGAGCATGACGGTAGAGCTTCAACACTCGATATTGGAGAAGAAAATCCCCCAAATCTAGAAACAAAATTCCATTCTGATTCAAAAAATACTGCAATGCTTATAGAAACAAAAGAGTATCACATAAAGAATTGATTATACAAGCACATCTAGACCAAAAATCAACAATTAAAGCAAAAATTTGAGAAAAATATAAGCAAAGGACGAACTTAGGGTTTCAGAAGAGAAGAATCGAGGGAGGAGGAGCGGGGTTGAGTAAGAGCGTGGCTCGGAGGAGGAGCAACACAGAGGAATCGAGGGGGAGGAGATGCATGAAGGAAGTGTGAGAGAGGAGAAGCAGCGCAGAGGAGGCATTGTGGAGGAGGTGCGGTGGAGGAGGAGCGGCGCGGTGGAGGAAAATGCGGGGTGGAGGAGGAGCAGTTTAGAGTCGGGGGGCGGAGAAGCACTACGTTTAATTAAGGGAATATGGTTTATATATAATTATATGGAAAGTCCTCTGTATTTTCTTATTTTCATTTAAACCCTGGTCTCACCATAATCTTGGGTGAGACGGTTTCATCCAAGTCTTTGTAATATATATATACACATAGATAACTTAAAATAAGGTTTTACCGTTGATGAGTTAAAGTCGACTTAGTTATTAGTGTTTATACATTAAAAGTCAAGTAACTATTGACCGTTGATTAGCTAAAGTCAATTTAGTTAGTAGTGTTTAGATATAGAAAGTTAAGTAAGTGTTGACCGTTGATTTATTAAAGTCAACTTAATTATTAATGTTTGTATATAGTAAGTCAAGTATGGGTTGACCGTTGATTGGTAAAAGTGTCCGATCGATGATAAATATTCCGTTGCGGATTTGGAAAATAAAATGGGGGTGTATAGGGAAGCACCACGTTCGAGCGGATTTCATTTTGGAGTTACAAGTAAAGTTTTTAGTTTTTGCACTTAGGTCCCTCCAAGAAATTTGGAATTGTCGAATCACAAAATTGGTGATGCTAAAATTCAATTGAATAATATACGATTGCGAGTTTGCAATATGGGCATGTATGGGTGAATGGAAGGGACTCGAAAGTCAACATTGATTACTTGTACACAATTTTGGAAAATTACAATGTGGCCCAAAATTGTGTTTCCCCATTATCCATTGCTCCAAAATACATATTCTTTTATTCAAACATTTATATTCTTATTTATATTATGTCAATAAAGGTTGATCGTTGATTAATTTAAGTCAACCTAGTTATAGTTAATGTCAACAAAAGAAGAGAACGATTTGATAGTCAATAAAAAAATTAGCTTAGAGCGGTTGCGCGAATCTTATAATATTTTTGGGAAATTTTATTAAAAAGTTTTTGGAAATTTGTTTTGAAATTTTGGCGGGAATATTGAATTTTTAAAATATTTATCTTAGAGCGGTTGCGCACAGCTGCGCCCATCGCATGAAATTTTTGGTTGAAAAATTAAAATATTTGGCGAATTTTTTGAAACTTTTGGCGGGGAAATTGAAATTTTAAAATATTTAGTTTAGAGCGGCAGCGCGCATCTGCGCCCATCGCATGAAATATTTGGCAAGTTTTTTGAAATTTTTGGCGGGAACATTGAATTTTAAAAAATTTAGTAACGGTGTTTTTAATTAGCACCGATTTTCAAAAAAACTGGTGCTAATTTATTTTGGGCACCGATTTTAAAAAACTGATGCCAAAAAACAAGTGCTAGAGGGGTGTCTCTGTGGTAGTCCAAGGAGAAAGCTAGGCCACAACCTTGATGAACATTGAACATGGCCCCTCAATGAGAAATGGACTCAAAGGTAAGGATGATTCCTTATGGAGGCCTCTTCTTAATAATGTCATCGTGGGTGAAGTCGCGGATGGTGATTCCGGAGAGCTTATGGTAAGGTTTAATTAATTGAAATGTGGTACTAGGAATAAGTCGTGAGGATGAAAATAAAAATACGGTGGTTTTTCTTTCTTTGATTGTGTTTTAGTTGTGTGTTAGTGTATTTTGTGTTTTAGGAGAAGTTTTGTTGAAATTTGTGGTTGAAAATTTATTTGAATCAAGTCTCGTTGTTTTGGTTAGAAAATTTTAGGAAGTTGGGCTTAAAAAGGGGTTAGATGTGCTCAAAAGGTCTAGGAGTGCTCTAGGGCACGGGTTGTGCGAATTTACGCGGCCTGTGTAAGAATAACTGGGCATGTGTTCATTAAGTTACACGGCCATGCCAAATGAGCAGAATTGCTGATTTTTGGCAAAATTAAAATTTTCCAAATTGAGCAGTTGTGCCACGTCGGATCTACAATTCTCTTCTTCCCTAAATTGGGTAGTGCCAATTGGCTCTACATCAAGCCATATCCTTTGAACTTGAATTGATCATGTTTGAACTCCTAAATTTCCCTTTTCTTCATACATTATTACTACCTTCATATTCTCTCTCTACTCCAAACAACCCAAATGGAAAACATCATTAAGCCTCTGAACAAAATTTTACTATAACTTTTCCCATCAATATAGAGCACTTACCACACTTCCATAACTCCAAAACATTCATCCCCATTTCACACTAGGCAAAATTTTAATTTTGGGCATTTCTCTCAAGAGAGAGCATTCTTTTGTGTTTCTTGGGTGTTCTTCATCTCCTAAGCAGCAAATTCAGGCAATGCTTTGAACTTTGTGTTTAATTTCTTTAACTGGAATGATTGTGGAATATAGAGAGAACTTGAAATTCAAAAAATGGTGTTTGTGGGTGTATGTGGGTAATGTGTATGCTTGTATGTTAGATTAAGTGCAGGGGAAGAGTAAGGAATCTTATTTGTGATAATGTGATGTACTAAATGATGGATGTTTATAGAAATATGATTCTCGCTAAGTGAGATTATCTAGGTTCTTGAATTTTATATCTTGGCATTACCATCTTCTCGTGTTTTTTATAGAATGAGTCTTCAGAGGAGTCAAGTGGAGAAAGAAATCACTTCCCCTATTGAGAAGGCAAAAAGTTCGGCCCAAGCTGGGAAGCAAGGGTCAATCCAACCTGTTGTGTCTACTCCCTTTCTTATCAATGACTTTATGGGCTTGAAGAGAATTTCCAAGGGTGCGACTCAGAAATGGAGAAACTTGCAAAGGCTGAAGAGGGGGGTGTTAGAGAGAAAAATTTCTTGCAAAGAGGCTTTCTAAAAACTAAGCCTACTCCAACCTGTAACCTACTTATTAGGTCGGGTAGGCCTAGAGAGATTCCTAAAGATGCACTCTAGGACATATATTTTATGCATCTTAGAGTTTCTATCCACGGTTAAATAAAATACCAATGATAAAAGGAGGAGGATGATCTCATTCAGCCTTTATGACGAGAATTACACGTTGACCCATTTGGACGTTGCGAGGGCATTATGGAGGAAAACGGGTAGGATATTCCAAGGACGCATGGGCGAGGCCTCCCATTTGCAATAAGTAGCATTTGGAGACACGTGGCCGGAGATAATAGGAAACATAGGGGGATGAATTCCATAATAGTTCACCCAGCTTTGCGGTATGTCCAACGCCTCTTATCCATGAGCATTTTGTGTCATAGAGAAATTGGCCACTTCCCTAATAGAGACGTGGAGATGCTTTGGTAAATGACTCTGGAAGGGACCATATATCCTAACATGGTGGAGATGTTTGTTGAGGAGTGTGTATTTGCGAGAAAGAAGAGGACCAAGAAGATACCTATAAGAGGTATGGTTGTTCATCTCGCACAATAGTTTGGACACGAGCCCCCTACACCTTCTTTCTTTGGTGGGTAAGCCATACAGAAGCGAAGTACACTGTGGAAAATTTGATAAAAGCTTATGTGGTCTCCACCACTACTTCAAGTGATCATATGGTTAGATGGTGGCGCCAAAGTTTATAACTTCATGGTGCTTCCACAACCCGAGCACATAACCATTACCCACAACACTACTTTGGAAGAGCTTTTTAGAGCCCTTGAACCGAGCTTGGAGAAGAACTTCTTTCGCACTTTTTCGACTCTAGATGTGGACAATGAAGAGGAAGGTAAAACCTCTTCTAGAGTGCAAACTACCCAATCCAACCCGCCGGTGGACTTCTATGATCGATTTTGGGTATTTAGGGAGCAACTTTTGAGTTTGACTCAACTAGTTCAAGAGGTGATTCATGTGCTAGAAGGAATGAGCCAACAAGTGGGTGAGATTGGGTTGAGGTTTCATGCTATAGATGGGAATATAAGTACTTGGGGAACTACCCTTGATTCCATTAAGCAATAAGTGAGAGAAGAATTGGCATTTGCGGATGAGAGGGTCAAGGTGCAAGAAGAAACCATGGAGAATTGTTGAAGAGGATGCATACATCCATTCTAGAGGGCTTCCACGACCTCATTCCCGACTAGAGCCAAAAGCTTAAGCAATAAGAAAGAAGAAGAAGAAGAAGAAGGCGCAAGACAAGGCCCATGAGGGCGGGTCCTTCAGATTCCCGAGAGTAATTGTCAATGATCTCCCTACTCTACTTATGATTTTTGAAATTTATATGCATCAAGGACAATGCAAGGTTTAAGTGTGTGTGTGTGGGGGTGGGGGAGTATTTAGGCACTTAGAAATATTTAGCAAATTTTTAATGTTTTCTTTATGTTGGTTGTTTCCATGTAGTTCGAAGCTCACTTTTTGGGGCACTTTTTCCTACACAAAATAATTGGAAAATTGGAATACATACATATATATATATAATCCCTCTAAGTCAAAAATCTGAAAGGGTGACTTAGACAAAATTGAGAGGCCCGAATAGGTTGAAACCCCGAAAGGGTAACCTATGCAAAAATAATAGGCCATATGGTGTGGAAAAGGGTGAGGGTGGGCTTGAAAAAGGGTGAGGGTGGGCTTGAAAAATAAAAATATGAGAAGGTAAGATAAAAAACGGAGAGGGATCCTTGGAGAGAAATTGAAATATTTTGTGCTTCTCTTGAATTTTATTTGGTATTTCTTTTGGGTAGAGAAAGTTAGCATCACATTGCATGCATACCTCAGTCATTTATGATTTGTTGGTTGTTTAGATTGCTTGAGGTTCGGGATATGAGATTTTGAGACATTCTTATGGGTTAGGGTCTAGGGTAGTCTAGGAATAAAATGTTGGGTGTTTTGGGGATAAAATTTCATGTCAGTCTATGCTTAGAGCATTGCTTGTTCTTATTTACTCAAAAAGTAAAGGTTTAAGTGCGGGGATTTGATGAGATGTCAAATGCATGTATTTCTGAAAGCATTTAACATCTCTTTTGTTATGTTTCTGTGAGTATTGCTAGGTTTAGATTGGTTTTACAATATAAGGGGTTTAAATGACCATTTTCAGTTTTCCTATCTAAATCATCATTTTGTAGCCTAATATGAGTTGAATGGATTTTTGTCCTTACTAATGTCTAGATAGTGTTTTGTGAGCTTATTTGTAAATTGCTCGAAGACACTTTGAAGTAGATGAATAAAGGCCAATTGTAAAACTGGTAGAACAGTGAAGGCCACGAGTGAAATGTGGTAAAAGATAGAAGAGTCAAAGAAAAAGAAGGCAAGTGCTAACGTTTCGGAGAAGTGTATGACCCATGACATCAATTCATGTAAAGTGAAGGTCTTAGGGGATGAGTTGTGCAAATCTACATGGAATGTACACGAAGCTACCTGTAGGAACAAGCCCTGGCCAATGGGAAGTGCAAATGCGCACGCCCAGTGCAACTTCGGAAGCCAGGAGCACAACTCCCAGCCGACGGGTCGTGCAAATCTGCACTCCCCGGTACTATCTGTATTAAGTGCAACACACCCCAAGTGTCTGACCCGTGCAATATTGCACTGGCCATGCTATCCTGGCCGTGAAAAATAGCACGGTCCGTGCCATACTTGGATCACTACAACAAACAATATATATTACCTCTATTCTACCGGTCTTTTTACCTCAGGTTTTAGTCCCAAAAAAACTGAGGTAAATACTGTCGTAGTAAAAAAGTACATTTTTTTATCTTCGTTCAGAATCGAGGTAAAAAGTAATTTTTACCTCGGTTTTAGACCGACTTCGGTAAATTTGTGAGCAACGTTGGTTCAAGCAAAATGACCGATAATTGGAGTTTGTTCCTGCGATATTAGTGAAAATGACATCAGAGTGCATATGGAGTGACATTGATGATAGTAAGTAGCAAGAAGAGGGGACTATAATTGCTACGACATTGTTAATGTCGACGTTGCTAAAAATGATAACATCGAGGATAATGGTTTGCGACATCGCATTCTCTGGGGCAGCTTCGTCGTGTGCTTTCTGGCGTGGAAGGTTATTAAATATTATGTCATTTTGTATAGGCGATGTAGTAAAAAAATAGCCGTCGGTTAATGCTACGCCAGTAAGGTATTGTCGTTTCACCAGTTTGTGCGACGTTGCGGATAAGGTTTGGACATATCGGTTCTCGTACCATATTATAAGGTTTAATATTTGATTACAGAAATATATGTTCGTCGATAGTCGTCACATGTTACCTAATATTCCACAACTCATCAATTGTTTACACTTCATACGATAATCAATTGTTTTGCAATGGATGTCATAAAAAATAAGAATGAAAGGAACCAACAAAACTAGAATAATAGTGCCAAATACATGTTAGAACATATTAAAATACATGAGGTTGATATGACATTGAAACACTAATTGTATTGAACCTACATTGTCTACGTTGCAAACCAAAATCCATCTATAAATCTCTTTTCCCTGTAACAAAGAATATACATGGAGCAAAATTTATGTTAAAATTAGGCAGTCCCCTATTGATGTACACATAATATAGTCATACGCAGACGACGTGACTGAACATGGAAAAAGTACCTGGTTTGCATGAATGCGAAGTAGCATGAAGTGGATATCGGGGTCGCAATGTCCGACTAACGAGCGATGTCAAATATTCTTTAGATTTGACAATAATTTCATAGCATTTGCAACGTCGATTATCGTCCGGTCCCATATCTTATGGGACAATTATCTATGACCGAAGTTGCACATTCAACCTGTATTCATAGGAAGACAAGATTATTGACCACAACCAGCCCTAATCTTAACCTTTTTACAACACATTCTAAACATTCCATTATCTAGAAAACAAAAAAAACACTATATAACATGTTACACAATCGTCATAGAAAATATCCTATCTTCGATCAATGACAAAGAAAAACATATAGAAGGTATATGTTAATAATGATGAGAAATGAACATAGAATTGATGTAAAACTACCTCAACTAATTTAAACCTTCAGATGCTCCATCCTCATATGTTTGTTGATGTTTTAGAGAAGCAAATTGATTGAGTTCTTTATTAGTTGTATTGGTGTGAAATGGAAATGATGGTATGTAGTTGGGTTTGGAGGAAAAGTGTTGTTAATGGGAAATGTTTGTTGGTACTGAATGTTGTTGAAATGAAAAATGGATGGGGGAAATTTTTCGTACTAATTTTTGCCTCAAATTTTTGGTTTCCGCTGGAAAATTCAAGTCAGGCGACGTCGCAGGGGTCGGTTTTATAGTCGTTCAGTACAAAATTTTTGCGACATCGCACATGAGGGTCACAATCTAATTTTGGAAAAGTGTAGCAAAATACTCCCTGTTAAGATTGCGGCCCTTAACAACTATCCATTCATGAACAAATGGGAACAACACTGTTCTATAATATGAATAACAAATTGTTATCTCCAATTTTGCATTTCGAGTTTTCCCACTCCGTCGGAGGGACCTAAGTGCAAAAATATAAATGTACACTAGCATTCCCGAACCCGATTACGATTGGCCCGAAATGAAACTTTGACATCCAAGTTGAACTTATACTAACCGAGGGTAATAAAGAAAATAGTCGTATTCCACATAGACTTCCATAAGTTCTTCTGAATGATGTCTTTCATACTTGTGAGTAATCTACTACAATCTATGTGAGGTCATGTATTGTCGCTTTAAAATTTGTGATGGACAAAATCCTATTATCTTTTTATTTCTTCAAAAATCTAGAATGTGAAATTCCATGTGATTCCATGTGGTGGTTCTCATCGTTCTCATAATGCTTATGGTAAGGGTATCAATGGAATACTAACAAAAATGACGGACGATTACCCCAGTATATCCGCACATGACCAAATTGGAATGATGTGGTCGTCAATTGGTTAATCGGTTAAGTGTATCTCTAATTTTTTTTCATTTCATGTTCTCCAACTCCGTCGGAGGGACCTAAGTGCAAAATTATAAATGTACACTGGCATTCCAAAACCCGCTTACGATCGTCCTAAAAAGAAACTATGATATCCAAAGTTGAACTTATATAACCAAGTGTAATAAACAAACTGGTCTTATTCCACATATACTTCCAAAAGTTTTTCTAAATGAAGCATTTCACACTTGTAAGTAATCTTCTACAATCTATGTGAGGCCATGTACTGTCTCTTTAAAAATTGTGATGGATGAAATTCTATTATCTTTTTATTTCTTCAAAAACCAAGAATATAAAATTTCATGCAATTCTATGTGGTGGTTCTCATCATTCTCATAATGCTTATTGTAAGGGTATCAATGGAATACTAACAAAAATGACGGACGATTACCCCAGTACATCCGTCCATGACCAAATTGGAATGTTGTGGTCATGAATTGATTAATCGGTTAAGTGTATCTCTAATTTTGCATTTTAAGTTCTCCCACTCCGTTGAAGGGACCTAAATGCAAAATTATATACACTAGCATTCCCAAACTCGATTACGATCGGTCCGAAAAGAAACTATGATATCCGAAGTTGAACTTATAATAACCGAGGGTAATAAACAAACTGGTCTTATTGCACATATACTTCCACAAGTTCTTCCGAATGATGCCTTTCATACTTGTAAGTAATCTTCTACAATCTATGTGAGGCCATGTAAAGTCTCTTTAAAATTATGGATGGACGGAATTCTATTATCTTTTTATTTCTTCAAAAACTAAGATTATGAAATTTCATGTGTTTTTATGTGGTGGTTCCCATCAAACTAGACGTCAATAAAGTTCACCGGTGGTGCTAAAATCGATTCCCTTCGAACTGGAAGTCTATGAAGTTCATGGACATTTATAAAATTTAGTTAGTAGTATGTAATATACTATTAATTGTTATTAATGTCAATTATGTTTGTTTTGGTCAAATACAGACACAATTGCTATGCTAGTGGGCTGAAAGGGTGAGGCACACTTTAATGCGGACCGACGTCGTTAACATGTTGGTCATTTGTCACTAAACACAATAGGTACGCGACATCGCTTATCATGTTGATCAAACATAGGCCCGTTGCTATGCTAGTGGGCTGAAAAGGTGAGGCCCGCATATAGATTAGACGACATCGCTCCAACGTCGTCTACTCTATCCATTTTTTCGATAGACATACGACGTTGCTACGTCCGGGGCAGAATTTTCAATGATTCGTAACGAATATATATATATATGGAGCCCACCTCATACAGCACTTTAAACATTCAACTTTCCCTTGAATTTCAGCCGGCCACAACCCATCTTTTTGAAGGTATGCTTCCTATATTCCCTAGAGTATTTTAATTTTTGTATTTACAATTAAGTTTGATTTGTATATGGTGTATCAATGTGTTATATGTTTTTTGTATTCAAATTCTAATGGATATTGGCTTTATGTTATAGGATTTGTGGTTTACGTTCTGATATGTCAACCCGCCCTATTTTGTTTTTCATAAACATTGTTTGCTCCAGTTTTTTGCTTTGATAATGCGTCTATCAGGTTTAAATACGACTTTATTAGTTCATCGCTCCGTTTTCGTTTCTAGCAATTGTGTAGCGATGTCGCTCATTCCTTTGTTCTGCAAACACTACTTAAATAGGGCATCATACTTTACTCGTTTAACCAATCGATTGTGCCAACTAGTTAGCGACGTCAACCGTACGTGTTGACCAAGTCACTTTTAGGTCCGAATGTGATGCCATACCGATAAAACAGATTAATTGAGCCAATTTATATCGAATTTCATGAATAATGGCCAAAAGTGATGGTTCAAGTAGACGTGCCCCAATTGAGGTGTGTGATTTCTATTTGGGATTTAAATTCCTTTTATTTTCTTATTTATTTTATTATTAAAAATTTGTTGACCAATGCAGATCCCTAGTGATTCGGATGAAGATCGTCGTCTTCAGACCACATTTGGGGATGTCATTTCACACTTTATCCACACTCTTACCAAGACAAACTTCGCCGATGTTCCGATATTGGTAAGTCTTCCCTATTACACATGTATTTCATTTTCAATTAACTTTTTTTATAAGTTACTTTCATATTTACTAAATATGGTTTTTTGTTTATAAATCAGTACGTCCCAAACCATATTTCAGAGCTCCTACCACCGTACAAGTTGCCACCTTTGCTACGGTGCAACGAAAGGGAGTATGAGATGAACTACTCGAGGAATAGGAAGTTCAAAACCCTGACCCCGAAGGGTTTACTAGGTTTCTTGATGAAGAGGAACTCCAGATTGGGGACACACACTTTATTTTGGGGTGGTAAATGGTGTTGGGCCTATAGTTTTTCATGTCATCGTTCTTTCCTGTAGATTTTAGTTTTTCAGAACTTGTTAACAATTGTTTGAAACTAATTTATTTGAATTCCAAATAACATTTATTAACATGAATTTAAGATTCAATCTATTATATTTTTGATTGAATTTTATTTAAATGTTATTGGATATTGTTTGCAAAGTAAGATGAAACAATAATAATCCTGGAGGGTCATTTTAATAATAAAATTAGAATTAAACACCAGCCATCATCTACAGTGTAGGCACTAATCTTCACCCCATCATCCTATTACCCAAATGCTAGGCTCTGCAATTATCTTCCAACTGTTTCATTATCTCCCTGTTCACTTTCTTTGATCTCACCAACGGAGTAATTATTAGCTGCATGCATTGATCGTTCACCAAACTCAGGACAACATCAGATATTGACCAACATGAATATACATTCAAATACATGAGTATATAATTCATATTTAATTATTTGTTTTTCCTGGACTTTGATCAGAACATTTATATTAAATGTGTTAATTCGTATTTGGACCAAGATTTGTATTGTGGTATTTTGATATTTAATCTTTAATATATAATCTTTTTGTTAGCTAAGTTATTTTAATGTTATTCAATCCTAAATATTTGACCTAACATACCCAAAAAGTTTTAATAGTAGTATCATTAAAAAACTAAAAAATATTATAAAATTATTATTTCAATCATTCATAAACTAGTAAATTGTTCCGATATTTTTTTTTAAACTCGAATTGTTGACCGACTGCTTGGTGGGCAGAAAATGTTAGGCCCACCAAAGTATGCGACGTTGGTAAGAGGTCGGCACCATGTCTCCTGAACCAACTTTGGTGCGATGTCGCATAAATCGAGGCGGACAACACAATGGTTCAAAATGACATTAATGGGGGAACCCTAGCAATCAATTCAACCATACATTCATAAGTTTCCCGCAAATTCCAACAGTCTCCAGCTTCCTCATCATCTTCTCTCTTGCAAAAAGGTTTGTTTTTCTAATCTCCTAGCACCAAAATATTGGAGTTCTTACTTTACAATGTTTGATCTGTGGTCTGTGAATGTTTATTGATTTTTTGGCTATCTAGTTTTGTCTCATATTTATGAAAATGTGAAGTTTCCTTGACTTTAAACGTAGGTACAATGTTTCGGTTTGTCTCCAAGGGGTTTTTGTTTAATTTGATGTTGATTAAACTTCATTTTTTCAGTATTATGTGTTTCTTCCCGTAGCTTCCTTTGATATATGCGACATTGCTCTTCTGTCTGCCATAACTCGGTTCATGCGATTATAGTGCGATGTCGCATATTATTATTCTTCAGTTTGTGACGTCGCACTATTATCGCATGATCTGCGGTATGACCGGAATGTTCTCGACGTTGCATTATGGCATCTAAGTGTACAATTGTTATGCATATGCGACTTCGGTCTTGTGTCAGTCATGTCTTTGGCTTTACCGACCTATATGTGAAGTCGCAGGTACATGTATGCTATCCCACGGCTTTGGGCCGACATGCACCTGTGACAGTATTGCCAACTTTGCTCCCTGAATTCCATAGGGCAGTTCGCCTTTTTAGGTCTTTCGCCAACGTACATATATATTTACTAGCTAACACATATTCAAACTTTATAACAACTAATACTTTTTAGTTTTTGTACAGTTCATCGCACAATGTCTGAGCAACCCAGAGCCTGTTTTCTTCGACCTTGACCATCATACAATGGATTTTGATAGCCCACGTTTCCACTACACTCTCAAGCAACAAAACTTTTGGAAAAACCCTACTCTGGTAAAGCTTTTTAAATATATTTTATTTGTTGACAATTGCATATATATATATACTTATATTTCTAATTAATATTTTTTATGTTACTTAGTATATCAGGTGTGAGATTATACCACTCTTGCTGAGTGAGAAGACCCCCGTAGTGCTAAGGCGCTACAGGACAGAGTAGCGTATGAATTACTTGGGGCAAGCTAAGATCAAGGTCATTTTTCCAAAGGGTTTTGGCAAGTTCCTTAGGGGAAAAAACCTATGCATCAAGGACACTTTGTTCTTCGAGGTGATGAAGTTGGGGGGACCAATCATCTTCAAGTTCCTCATTGTCCGAGCTGATTGAGTTCATTGTATTTTCAGTTATGTTGGAACTAAGACAACTCTTATTCGAATTTATGTACATTTGTATGGATATTTCCATGACTACTGTTTTTCTAATTATTTGACTATGTTATTTGAACATTATATAATTGACAGTATATATGTGCGATTTTGATTTGTGCATTATTTTATAATTCTATGATTAAGAACCATTGAACAAAGAGTGTAGTGGACGTGTACAAAAGTTAATTTGGATTCTATGGTGTTTGTAGCACAATGATTGCTAGCTACTGTAATGCTTCAATGTCCTTTTACATACCCCTAAATTAATTTTGATGACGGGAGATTGGAAGGAAAGGGACGCAAAATGGGGAGAAGCGCACGACCACCATTTCCTTTTTTCATTCATTTCTAACACCGTCAAATTCTTTACTTTAATGTATCTCTTACATATATGTGACTTTGGTAGTCAATCACAACACATGTCGGTGCAAACGACGTTTAAAGCGAAATCGGGCCACCTATTCAAACAACATGTGCGATGCCGCACGCTATTCGGTAACATTGTTTACTTCGTCTTTTTAACCTTTTTCTTCGGTTCATATAATAACCGAGATTAAAAAATAATTATTTACCTTGGTTTTTTTATAACTGAGGTAAAAATATCTTTTACTTCGAAAAAAATAAACGAGGTAAAAGAACTTTTTACCTCGGTTAATTAATGTTAACAAAAAAACCAACGTAAAAAGGGTGAAGTAATAGGTCTTATTTCTTGTAGTGCACTAGGGTTTTCAATTGGGATTTTTTGGGCTCTTTTATCCTACCCTATTTAAATAGCTTTCAGCCTCCCAGGGTTTAGTAAGAAGAAGTAGGAAATTAGTTCTCATTTAATTTAGTAGAGAGGGAGGCTAGGAAGGATTCTCTCTGGGGTTCTTTCTCTTCTCTGTTCATTTACTACTTACATTCATGGCATTTAATCCAATGATGCCATGAATCTAATGTTAGTAGAGTAGTTAGTGGGTGTGTGTTGGCAAAGTTGTGCTTATAAGAAAATGTGGCTTATTTTGGCTTATTTCGAAAGTAGGGGAGACCAGATTTTGCTTTTCCCAAAAAAATAGATTTTGCTTCTTAAATAAGCCCTTTTTAAAGAGTTTACCAAATGCTAAAAATGTTATAATCCCTGCCAAACACAGCCATTATCTTGGGGTTGTTATTTGTAAACATGATTTGATATGATTTGTGAGAATCTTTAGATTCATCCTATTTTTCTATGCTATAAATATCGTGCTTAATTTGTAGTGCTATGAAATGTGTTAAGATGCACACCCGATTTATTTCTTGCATAATATCGTGCTAGGCTTTAAATGTTAGTTTGGGTTGGTTTCCATAGTAGTCTTGTGAGTACCGGGAGGATATTTGTGATAAATCCATCACGTGAATGCTGAGGTGGGAATAGACAATAATCTAATTGGCTAGTGGTGTGAGAAATTGCATATTAAAATCATCAGACCTATTGCGTAGGTGTTATTAAAATCCTAACCGGGGAACCCTGGATTACCTCGATAACTAAGCGCTTTTAGTTCGTAGCGACAAGGATGGTGCAAAAGGTACTGATGTCCTCTTCCTTTTAATCCTGCATCCAATAGTTGCTACCTACGCAAGGCATAATTCCTTTAAGCGGAGGCCTGTTTTTGCACAAAGAATGCACGTTAGTATACATTTTCCCTTTTTCTCCTCAATTTTCCATTTCTCAAAAATATAATCGATAACAAAATGAATAAATTTTTTCTTTAAAATCCAAATAAGTATTTATTATAATGAGAGAAACTATGATTGATTAAAAACCCATGTCTAATAACGTGCAATATTGGAGTATGGCTAATTTGGAATGTAGTTTCGACAATGTAGTTATATTGTACGGTTCGGAACAGAGAATTTTAGATTTTTGTTTTGTTTAATTACTGTAGTTCTTGACTTTTTTAGCTTGTGGGTGTGTGATTTTTTCTTGATTGCAGCTTTATAGAATTTTTCAAAAGCCCTCTTCTTTCTTTTGGAAATCATCTTTTCTCCCTTCTAAGCTCTGAAGCAATCTCCGCAATTATTGTCTAATCACCGCAACCCTAATCTCTGGCGACGCCTCGATGGCGGAGCCTTCGCCTAATCCTAAACTACCTCTCTCTTATATCCAAGCCTCGAACAATGAGTTACATAAAGCCCTTAACCCACAATCGATCCCAAACCCTGGAGTAATTTTCAATCCAAAACCCATGATCGAACATCTCGGTGAACCAGGTCTTCACTTCACCGATGCTGAATGCGATAAGCTCGAGGCTCTGCTCCGATGGACATGTGCGTAAGTTTTCTTGTAGTTGCCCTCAAATGAAAAAAAAAATAGGAAATTTTTTCTAACTAGCTTTAAAGGTTCAACTAAGATCAATTTGCTAGATAATCGTCAAGTCCTGATAAATTTCCCTCTTCTTGATGATTACTACAGACTCTGGCTTCATAAAGTATGGAATTTTAGATCTTATTCAATTCCAATGACTAAATGGGTTCCTAATTTTAATCCAAATGCGGATTCACCAATAGCCTCTGTATGGATTGCTCTATACGGTCTTCCCCAACAATTCATTGATTATTGTGCGAGGATGTCTATCGGAAACTTGTTAGGGACACAAGTTGTGGTTAACATAGCTACACATAATTGAACTAGACCCCATGTTGCTATGGTTTATGTTGAAATAGATGTCACTAAACCCTTAATAGAGAGAGTCTGGTTAAGCTTCAGGGATATTAGTTTCTGGAAATATGTGGAATACGAAGGTATTCCACTTCAATGTTCTAAATGCCTTAAACTAGGGCATCAAGACTCTATCTGCAAGTTTGAAAAGGCAGGTACTAAATGCTCATCTTAGAGACATGAGGAATCCGTTCCACCACCTACAGGTAACAAATCCAACCCAAATGAAGAACATGGAAGGTCAAAAGGTAAAGGGACGGTGCCTCTTTTGGTTTATCAATTAAGGAAAATTCAATATTCCAGTGTCGAAAAACAAGGTTAATAACCACTTTTAGGTTACATATAAGGATAACTGTCAGGTTGCAGATAAGGAAATCAAAATGCTAATAAGTCATCCAATCTAAATAAGGAATCTTAAAGCTGCTAGAGGGAAACTAAAAATGATCACGAGTTAAGTTCTAGAGTAAAAATCCCTATTCAGGGATCTTAGGTTCCTTCTAAACCTCTAAAACAAGTTTCAGTTTTGTCTAATATTATCCAAAACCTTAGTTAATGGTCAATGCACGACATATTACCACCACACAAGCCCCACTCAAAATTGAAGATCCATTTAACCCCCCAATTGCGGCCCTAAAACTTAACCCTTCCACTCCATCTAAAAATTTGATCTTCCACCATTACAATTACCCTTCCCCACATCCAACGATCAATTTCAGTACAACAATTTATCATGAAGGGAAGACACTCAAAATCACCAAAAAAATGATTATGGTCATCCCTTTAAGTTCTGATTTGAAATTAAGATTAATTTGGGTAAGCTCTTAATGCCCACTTTGTAATATTTTGTGATTAGAGCAGCCTGTGTTAGAGATCCAAGTGGCGTTACTGTATTTTTTCATAGCATATCATTGTTACATCTTTTATGAAAATTTAGGTTTTAAACCCTAACATCATTATGGATGGGTCCATTGTTGTATGTATGATATGCATTTTATTGGGTTTCTGAAGATTGGGTTCATTCATCACAATTTGCAATTACAAAAAGAACCAACGATGGACATAACTCCAAAACAAGTATTTAATGGGTACAACGGGATTTTCATTCAAGCATTATTTTCGCATAATCTCTTTATGTTGACATAAAATTTTAACTTTAGGAATCCCCTTATTTTTTGTTGTATGTTACGTTTGCTAGAAGCATATATTTCAAGATAATGGAGGCATGAGTTTGTCGCTCCAAGTAAGCTACAAAGTGTAGGGAACATGATGAAAATCTACACAATAAGTTGGAAGATAATGGTTTCCACATTCACGTTACAATATACTTTAATAGCATATGCTTTTAGTCATTTTCAGTACATTACTACTTGATATGTAGTTAATTCCGAATAGTTTAGAGATTTTTACAAATTTTTGTCACAAGTGTTTCCTATAGATATTGGACATGTTTTATTTAGCTGTAATGCACAAAGTATAATTGAAATGATTGGTGTTTCGAGAGAACATATTGTTATTACCACGTTAACATAGTCGGACTACGTACGTTTCAAATTTGCAAAATGTGAAAATTACTAGAATTTCCAATATGTATTATGATCCTATAACTAACATCAGATTGAAAATTTATAAGCACGTTTTAAGAGAAAACTGAAATGTGTTTCCGAATTCGGAAATCTAAATACTTTAAACTTCAGATAATAAACTTATTAACATTCTGATTTCTGATCTTATTCTACATTATTTATTTCCAGAATCGAATCAAATGGCATAGAAATTTTGGTGACACACCACTTTCCGAAACAAACAACAAAACTTACAGTGTCAGAACATTGGACGAGTTAATGAAGGGTACCGCGATGGGTTAAACCGCAGTGGTTTACACTAAGCACGACGGTCAACAACCTCCGCGCATTTTGGTACCCTAAACAATGGAGGTGCGACAGACGACGGGTCATTATTGCTGCCATACGATCACTTTAACCGTCGTTGACAATCCTATTCTGCACTAGTGACAAACTTCTAAATGAATCAATCTTATGATATTCCAGTATTCACAAGAACGCCAGTCCTCCTCACCAGGTACTAACTACCAACAAAATATTTTATTCGACGAGCACAACCTCATTAATGTCAGAATCTCTGGCTTTCGCCTCGTCGGCGGTGAAGAAGAAATCGTTCGTCGTGAGAGTTTTCTTCTTCTTTCAACGAGGACGGGTTGATAATCTCCCAGAAGGAGAGATCATCGGTGACGAAATCGTACTCGACAACGAGATCGGAGAGATCAACTCGAAATTAAGGCGGAAAGAGATCAACAATGTTCAGAAAGCAAATTATATCCTAACTCTAGAATAAGATAAAGCTTGGTATCCCCAGAGAATTAAGATAACTAATAAATTTGATCCTAAAATTTAGGAACAACTAACTCCTAAAATAGTGGATAGTGAATAAATAAAAAAGCTTCTCAATTAGTAACTGGGGGATACGATTTGCACTGTATCCCCAGGATACAATATACGAATTGTGTTTAGACAGTGTTTAATTTGGCTATGGCGATTTTGCAGAGGAGAGAATATGGGGAGAACCGTGACAGAGGAGAGAGAAATATGATTCAGACTTCTTTCAATTTTATTGTGGAGAAGGCTCTAAAATGTCGGTGAAAGTTAAAACTAACCCCAAATGACCCCAGAACTTTAAGAAAGTAGATTTGCAGAGATTTGGTCTAACAGTTAGTCGATTTAACATGAGACTTTCTCTAAATCCAAAAATATAAATTTATACTGACAAATACATGGAAATGGAAATAGTGCCTGTACAGTTGGATTTAATTTCAACACATCTCAGCACCAATAAACCAAAGTCAGCACTAATAAACTAAATTCAGCATCAATAAACTAAATTCAGCACAACAACTTAGCACTGAAAAATTGATAAATAAATATTTATTTGGAACTCGACAGTCACTGATTGAATAATAAGTTTGAAAATAACATGCTTACCCTGTCCCAGACTAAGCTGCACTTTTACTATTTGATAGTCAACACTGTCAAACTTTGACCACGTATTTGAATATATATATATATATATATATATATATATATAATATTATCATACGTAACATTGTTGGATTCGTCGTAATAAGCAATTTCTAAATATTCATTTTTTATTTGTTGTTTTTATATGTAGTTAAACATATTAACGGCCAAACATATTTTTTGAATACAATAAAAAAATTTATGCAACTTAATTTGGGACGGAAGGACTATATTACGAGTACAAAATTGTTTTGATATTCTTTCTTTTCATTTTAAAATTAATAAACTATCAATAAACTAATTAAGCACCAATATACTAAATTTAACACCAAATGTGATCAACTGGACATGACCGCATTTAGATTCGGCCCAACACTTCAATAGAACAACAAAGTAATAGTGCCAGTAATTTCTTTGTACTCCCTCCGCTCAGTCATCATTGACACACTTTCCATTTAAAGATGTTCAACTAAATTTGGCACATTCCAAATATAGAATGGTTTAAGGAAATTTCCACCATTCAATTTACTTTTTATTCTTCCCATTTATTTTGCTCCACACAATTGGTATCTTCTAAAAAATTGTGTCAAAAAGTGAAGTGCCAAACTTAATTTAACAGAGGGAGTACTAATTTTCATGTCAGTCAAACCTAAGTGTACTGATTACAATTAAAAAAACCCGGAGTAGAATATTTGACTGGAAAGCTGGCTGTTTAGAAAGTGGGAGCATGGGAGAGATAAATTTAGGTGGCCCACCTCCCACATCATAACCATAAAGTAGTGGAGTATGAATAATTAGAAGA
Organism: Rubia tinctorum; assembly: GCA_032355605.1. Classification (NCBI taxonomy): domain Eukaryota; kingdom Viridiplantae; phylum Streptophyta; class Magnoliopsida; order Gentianales; family Rubiaceae; genus Rubia; species Rubia tinctorum. The sequence continues at coordinate 27,058 of JAULKM010072810.1, forward strand.
TAATGCTGGGGTATTTGTGTAATATTCGAAACTTTACTCCCTACCAATCCCCAAGTAGAAGAAGCGAGCTGGAATCACATGGGTTGTGTTTAGGTGATGGGGTCCTCCTCTATTTCTTCTTCTTCCAACCGACAACTGTGAGCCTGAGGCCATAATACAAATTCCCAATTTATTTCACCTTTTTTAATTCTTATTATTCTCGGTTCTTCCCCATCGGATCTGGATCATGGCTAACGATAAGGTGGGATTCTTGATTCACACTCGTTCCTTGTAATTTTGGTGGAAGATCTTTGTTCAATGTATACCTTTTTTTGCTGGCTGAGTTTTTCTTTTTTGTTGGTTGAATTCTCGATTCTTGATGTAGAAATGTGTTTCGTGACCATGAAAAAAGAAGCCCTTTTCCTCAATTTTGTGGACGTTCAGTAAAAATAGTGTATTGTCTCAATTTGTTGAAGAAAACCCTTTTCATAAGAGTGTGTGAAAAAGGTTAGTTTTTAGTAATTTTTAGTGTTTTTTGCTTGATTGGAAGTGTTGATGTGCGGTGGCAGTGAAATGAGTATGGCTACTTTGATTCCAAACGGTTCTGTTTGGAAATGTTGTGAACTGTAATTCTATTTGAAGACTCACCCAGCATGATATTTCTCATTTTGATGTCCCTGTGCTACTTGTTTCGGCCCATTTCTCGTGTGGATATATTTTATGGGATAGGATTTGTCAGTGGATTTGATATATGCTGATACATAGATGAGGTGGCTTATTAATAGTTAAAGTGAATTTTTGCTGTTGTCAGGAGATGTCTGATCCTATGATCACTGGTCATGATA
>JAULKM010072822.1:0-11887 GCA_032355605.1 Rubia tinctorum
CAAGGCTAAAAAAGCTCGCGAGTCGAGTCGAGCAACCCTCTGCTCGTGATCGACTCGCTCGATAAGCACCCCTAGTCACAACATATGCCGAATTTATTAGCAAGCATATAGCTCTATAGACTCTTGTTGTGCCAAGTTTATGAACTGATTTCATTAAACTATTTCTTTATGATCCGAAGAGCTTTGGTATAATCTAATATTATGTAGCTTGAATGTGACTTACTTTTGTTTGTATTTCATTAGAATTGGGCTGAAACTTTTTATATCTGCATTTTGATCCACTTCAATATCAAGTACTGCTATGATTGTTTTAGTTAGAATTTTTTTTGGATATTTTCTTCTAGTGAATTCCTCATCAACCATATAAAGTTGGAATGACTTCAAATGAACCTACTCCCTCTGGTTTTCTAACAATGACTCCGGTTGACTGTAAAAAATTTCAATGCATGTTTGACCATCAATAACTTTAATTGCATATAATAACGGACGTCATGTGAGATATCTTTGGATTCTCCGTAATACGTAGTTTCTAAAAAGTAAAATTTTATAGTCCGTTATTAAACAAAATTAAAGTTATCGGTGGTCAATAATCAAACATGTCTTAAAAAATTTTCAGTTAAAGAAACAAGGGGAAGTATATGTTGCTGGTTCATTGTGTTTTATATGATATGCCTGTTAGCTGAGTCTATAGATATCCAGTTCCACTTTAATAATAATTTTGGTCAAATCTTAAGGCACAACTTATTGACTCTCAATCTTAATCTCCATCATGTTATTTTTGGTCAAACCATTAAGGTGCATCTTATTGACTCTCAATCTTAATCTCCATCATGTTATTTTTTCCCCTCTCTCAATTGTAACTTATTTTGTGTCACGGTTGACTGATGATTCTTATTGCCTTTTCCAATTCACTAATTCTATGTGTACTATTTAGGACCAACAATCGAGGAACCTGAATGTATTAACACAAACACTTTGTGATTCTTGAAAAATAATTTATTACATGTTTGTAGTATTCCTTTGACATTACAGAAGGTATGTCTACTTCTACAACCATATTACTGGATGAAAGGTTAATTTTGTTTGAAATGTGTTGAATTCGTGTTTTGTTTATAGACATGAAGAAATCAGGATTGATCCCATTTTGAGCCAACATTATCGTCACCAATTGTCTTAATGATTGGTCAACATTTCAAGCACAATTTGGGTTTGACATGAAACACTCAGCAGTCTTCCTCTACCAACCTTTTGTACTGCATATCACACAATCAGAAGATTCGGTTGAGATAATGAATGGGAGGAAACTTGATTGTGTAGCTGCTCCCACGAAGTAGAAATCGCCCCCATCTATGATGTTTTGCAACTAACTAGTAGTAATATCTTCAGAATAATGTAATAGTGTAGGAGATTTGGACAACAAATAAGTTAATATTAGTTTGTTTATGATTAAATTTACTTATTACAATTTGGATGCAAAAACATTGTTTATAAATTTTCGGTGAGGGTTTCATCATCAGAGGTTGAATATTCAAACCAGTTTCATGTCCAATTACTATTCTGAATTCGGAAGTACATTTGGATCCCATTTTCTTAATGAATTAATAATTCCATTCAACAAAGAGTCCAACCTGAAAGTATGGGTGACATCGAAAGTTCTAGAACACAAGACTGATATGTTCTAGTCCGATGGCTTTTACAATATCAGAACTATATGCGGTTTGATTTTTTACATTAGTTTACAAATCAGTTTACCGCAATTTCAAACACGAATTGATATATGGACTATTTCAGAAGCTCTTGTGTGTAGTTTCCCTATTATTAAGGTATATGATTCTGAACTTGATCAACAGGTTAAGATCATGTTGGAACACAAACGAAAGCTCTTGAGCACTTCTCGAAGGATGCAAAATTCAGGAAGCAGATTTTCTTCAATTAAAAGCGTAAGTAACTCTGCCAAATTGTCTTCTATTTATACCAATTGCACGCATCAATTTCTGTGCGAGAATAATTCCTTCTCCATCTCAAATTCTTATTACAATCAAATCCCTTGGAGATAATAATTATAAAATCTAATCCCTTAAATAAAGGAATTAAAATATATTCCATCCAATCAAATCAAATCATTTGCGAAAAAATATTATCAAATCAATTTCAATTACCAAAAATCCAATCCAATCACATAAATATGTGAATTGATATATTCATCAATCACAACTCATGGACAAAATACTGCTTCTCTGATTTCATATTCAATTTCCTTGTATCACCTAAATTCCATCTACGATGTTTCAACAAACTATTCCATATTTCCATAATTTCCACAAATTGTCAATTAACTAAATATGGTCTTTACAAAGAGGAAATCACGTGGAACTTTGAAGACGATGTATTCCAACAAATGAAATATTAGAAACAAGCCATCCCATTAAATGAAAAAAGTATTAGCTATGTTCGAAAGACAGTGTTTCAATAGAGATTATTTACAAAATATCATATTTTGTTGATATAAACATTCCATACGTGTAAAAATCTACGACAATCTAGAAATTCGAATCTAAAGGGAAATCTCAGAATGTGCGTTTTGGTTGGCTACCTCCGCACACCTATTTGCTCTTAGAGTCTTCTTCATTTCATTAGTCTTTTTCCTCAATTATATTGTTTTCTTCACCTTTGCCTTCATTTTTTGTGCATGATGTACATGAACAAGTTTTCGTCCTTCTCACCTACATTTGTTTCCTCACATTTTTGAAAATTTAAATTGTAAATGACAACGATGTTTGGGTATACGACCTTGTATATTAATTGGATTATCCAAAAGACTTACATTTGACTTATCTTTACATCAAGATATGTAATAATCCCATTTAAATGTCTCTAATTCAAACCCGAGAGGATATCGAATAAATGGTTTAAAAGGAAAATTTAACCCACCATATTTTTATCATGATATTTCAATTTCATTTACCCATCATATTCCAATTTTATAATGAACCAACCCAATTTTTAAGTTTTCCTCACAAAAGAATCAGAATATGGTCGGGAAATGAAATTAAAATATCATAAGAAACATTTGTTTAACCTTCATCAGTCTGCCCTCTCTTGTTGTCTTCTCCGACGAGCCTATGCATCCATTTTTCATGTACAATTTTCACTTCTTTTTGTCAAACAACTTTTGGTCATACAATTTAGGTGGAATGTGTGCACTACAAAAGGCAAAGTTTTCAACTTGTTTGAGGAATTAAAAAATGAGCAAACCATACGGGAGCTTGAGAGCCTTCTTGTTCTGTGAACGGATGGTAACATGTGTTGCTAAATAGTGAAGTGGGTATTTATCTTCACCGTCTTTATGGCATAGTAGAACAACATGGTACTAGTGGAAGGTGTATAACGATTTAAAGAAGATGCAATTAGTGATGAACTGGAGGAAACTATACTATGATAATCATGCTAGGCCAGGGGAAAAATTTGTGTTTTGGATGTATTGTTTAAAGAGATTGGCAACAAAATACAGATTGGGAAAATTTGGGGTGGAAATGGAAAGAGAATGCGTGTTCCGCGAGGAGGGAGAAACAATCCAACATTTGTTCTTTGAGTGCGAAGAAACCGAAAGGGTATGGCGGGATATACGTAGATAGTTGAACAGAAATAGAGAACCGGAAAAATGGGATGATGAACTAGAATGGTTGATGAAGATATGTAAAGTGAAAGGTGGCAATGTTTAGTTTACTGGGTTTGGAAGCAAAAAAAAATGAAAATTGCTTTCAAAAGGAGAAAGGGGGGATGGAAATCACAAGAAAAAATATAGAGTGTATGGTGTATAGAGCTTAGTTGAAACGAAAGATAAAAGAGTTACGTCACTACCACAGACCCCTCCCATCCTTCAGCACCGGTTTGTTGGCACCGGTTTTTAAAAACCGGTGCCCAATTTTAATTTGCACAGGTTTGTCCAAATTTAGCACTGGTTTTTATAAAATTGATGCTGAAATTTCACCTATTTTTTTGAAAACCAGTGCTACATTATTCAAACCGGTGTTAAAGTGTCATCGGTTTTGAAGAAACCGGTGTTAATAATAACCGGTGTTAAACCTAGCACCGGTTTTTATGAAAACCAGAGCCGAAACCCGATTTTATTTGAAAGTTGCACTGGTTTTTAGGGAAACCGGTGCTAGAGAAAAGTTTGGTACCGGTTTTTTGACACGATTCACAAAAACTGGTGCTAAATTTAATATTAAATGCTCTCAAATACTATAACAAAAATAAAATCTGATTTTTGAACTCTCTTTTCTATTCATTGATGGAGGGCTTTTGTTGAAGGTGAGCTTCATCCCAAGCCAGGAAGAACCATGAATGTAAGTTTTCCTTTACTTTTGAAAATTTCATTAAAATAGTAGTGGTTGCAACCATTAATGCATCATGCATGGGAGAGTTTAGTTCTATTTATAAATGATTTCTATGCTTTAATAGAGTTTTTATCATGTTGTGGGTGTGTGAATATGGTTGTCTTTATTATATTGGTAGATGGTACATCTATATCTCCCAAGAACATGGTTATCTTCGTAGTCTTAGGAAATGGACTGTGTTTATTTTTATAATGTGTGGATATTGAATTATGGGTTTTTTTAAATATCACATTTAGGTACAATGGATCTAGAATCGATTCTTGCATGGAGATAAAAAAAATGGTTAATTGTCCAAGTGCAACTAGATGGAGTGATGAATATATTGGTTTAGTAGATTCCTTTCTTGATTATGCCCATGGTAGGGAGTAGAGTATACTTTGTCCATGCAAGCATTGCTTGTGTCGGGAAAGGTTTGAAGAATGCGGGATTGTTAAATTTCACTTGTTGAAGAACAGATTCAATAGAGGTTAAGTTGTTTGGACATTTCATGGGGAGGTAGAGCAACAACGTAAGGTTGGTGGGTTAGACAACATGGATGGAAACATTTGCACCATTGATGCTATTCGATGATATTGTAAGAGATTTTAAGGGGAAGCCTGAAATATTGAGTGCTTTTCTAGAGGAAAAAGAGAAGCCATTATATCCAGAATGTAAAAGTAAGGATACTATAATATCTTTTTTGATGTAGGTTTTCAATTTAAAAGCTGCAAGTGGTTGGACTGATACAAGTGTGAATTTACTCCTAAAACTTTTGAAGGATACGTTGCCAGATGGGGATGAAGTACCTAAAATTTTTTATAAGGCAAAGAAAATTTTATGTTCTCTTGGTTTGGAATATAAAAAAATACACGCATGTCCAAATGATTGTGTGTTGTATGACAGTGATATTAAAGACGCGGTTAAATGTCTTGTGTGCAAACGTTCAAGGTATAAGGGTGTGAAGAAAGATGTTGATCTGTGTTTAGCTGAGAGTAAGAAGAAGATCCCGTTGAAGCATATGTGGTATCTTCCTATAATTTCGAGGCTGAAGAGGTTGTTTGCAAATCCAAATGATGCAAAGAACTTAAGGTGGTATGCAAAGCGGGATATACCAAGTGACGAAAAGATTAGAGATCCGGCAGACGGTTAGCAATGGATTTTTTTTGACAAAAGGTATCCTACATTTGTTTTGGAGGTTAGAAATTTACGCCTTGCTCTGTGTACTGATGGGATGAATCCATTTGGAAATATGTCATCGAAAACGGAAATATGTTATAATGCTTGAACTAATCTCAGGTCCTAGACAACCTGGAAACGACATCGACATGCGACCTTTGATTGATAATTTGAAGCTATTGTGGGAAGACAATGGGGTGACGGTATTTAATGGCCATATGAATGTGGAGTTCTAAATGCGCACCATGTTTTTTTGCACGATTAATGATTTTTCCAGTGTATGGAAATTTGTCGGGGTATGTTGTGAATGGGCTCAAAGCATGTCCTATTTGTGAGGAGAAGACAGAATTTAACAGCTAAGGCACGAAAAAAAGACAGTGTATCTAGGTCATAGAAAATGGCTTCAAGAAAATCATAAATACATGGATGATTTGGTCAAATTTGTTGGGGGAAAGAACGAAGGAAATCCCCCCACACCACTAGCTGGTGTGCAGATTCATATGAAGGTAAAAACATTGAAAGTGGTATTGGGAAAGCACAAAGGCAAATGAAAAATCCAATGTGATGTCCCATGGAAGAAGAGGTCTATATTTTTTTATTTACCGTATTGGGAGCATCTTGAGGTTAGGCATTGTCTGGAGGTGATACATATTGGGAAAAATGTATGTGAAAGTCTGATAGGCACTTCGTTGAATATTCTGTGGAAGACAAAAGATAGTTTGAATGCATGGTTAGACTTGGTTGAATTGGGAATCAGAAGTGACCTTGCTCTAGAAATGAAGGGAAAGAGGACTTACTTACCCCTGCACCTTGTACAATGTCTAAGGAAGAGAGAACCTATGTTTTTGAATATTTGAAATCAGTGAAGTTCCATATTGGTTATTCGTTGAATGTTAGTCTGACAGTTAAAGAGGATGGTTGGATGATCCGTTTCATATACATTGATCTGTTTCATAGTCCGTCGAATGTTGATGTAGCAATTGTTGCTTGTTGCTATTCGTGCAGTTTTGGAGGATGATATGAGGTACTCAATCACTAAACTTTGTTTCTTCTTCGGCTCCATATGTCAGAAGTCTATTGACCGCCTCGAATTGGAAGCCTTGCAAAAAAGAGGTTGTTGTTGTTCTGTGCAAGTTGGAAATGTATTTCTCTCCAGCTTTTTTTATATAATGGCTCACCTGGTTGTTCATTTAGTACGGGAGATAAAAATATGTGGCCCAGTTGGTATGCATTGGATGTATACTTTTGAGCGTCACATGAAAGTATTCAAGGGATATGTGCAGTGTATTGGTCGACCGGATGCTAGTATTGTTGAGAGGTATGTTACTGAAGAAGTAATTGAATTTTTCTCTAGTTATCTCCAGGATTGTGCTAGCGTTGGGTTGCCAAAGAAACGACATGTTGGACGGCGGGTGGGTAAATCGAGGTCCAAGGGAATGTTATTCACTCTATTGCATAGCGACTTGATGAAAGTTCATTTATATGCGTTGAGGAATTGTAGGGAGACCGTAGGATACGTGACTGAACACCTTAATTTGATCATAGAGGTTCATCCTACGTGGCCCCCCAATAAAGTTCAGTTAGAGCACTATGAAACGTTTGTGAATTGGTTTTATGATCGATGCATTGTGGGGGACAAAATATTTGAGCATTTGCAAGAAAGCCTAATTGCACAGTTTCAGTTTTTCTACTAGGGACCAAGATTCAAGGAGCACGACACAAAACAGTGGGGTTTATGTTGAGTCTGAAACAAAGTGGCAGGCAAGTAAGAAAGACAACTAACTGATCCTCGTTGTCATGTCGTTTTACGGAATTGTTGATGAGATTTAGGAGCTTGAGTACGGAGAATTAAAGATTCTGATTTTCAAGTGCATATGGGTCGACAACAAATTCGGAGTTCGAACTGACGATCCAATGGGATTTACATTGGACAACAAGAGTCGCGAAGCATATGGAAATGATCTGTTTGTTTTGGCCGACCAAGAAAGGCAAATTTTCTACGTTGATGATCCGTACAATGTAGGGTGTCGACTGTCTTACAAGGTAAGAAATATTGCTTCAGTAATGAGATTGATTCGGAGGTTACAATGGAGAAATTAGAGTTTCCATCTATTTTCCCGCAACTGATTAATGATGATGGGGGAGCGGGAGCCGCAAGCAGGAAACACAATGATGGCATTTGGATTGATACAGATGGCAGGGAATTAGGGGTCGTGCAAACAAAGAAGAGGAAGGTGGTTAGAAACCAGTAGCTTAGTAGTATAAACTTGTCTGGGTATATTAGGTATGTTTGAAGTATATTCCTTATTTCAAAACTAGAAAATACTCTGAAACTGTGTCCCCTTTAGTAATAATTTTGCATTAAGAAATAAAAAAAACTTGGCCACTGCGCGCAGCTACCCTATTAATTCAATTTGGATTGTGGAAATATACAAGTGGGTTCTGGCCGCAGCCACGTGCAACTACTCTTTCATTTCAATTTTGCAAGAACTGTACTGGAAATGGCTACTAACTACAATTGCGCGCAACAACTCTACTATTTCAATTTGACAAGAACTATACTTGAATTAGGCACTGACTGCAGCTGCGTGCATCTGCTCTATTAATTTGTTTTGTGACAAAGAACAGTATCATTTGCCTATGTCCGCAACTGTTCGCAACCGCTCTAACATTATCACTACAAACTCTACAACAGCCCAACAAAATATAGCTTGCCACATTCAGCATCATAAACAAAAAATCCCCAGCACTTAACATAATCAAGAAAAAGTAATCAACCATTGGCAATCCAAGGGAATGGTTCAAAAAAACTAAAAAGCATCATCCTAATTAAGTAAGCATCTTAAACCAAAATTAGTAACTAACATCCGAAAGTAGCAATGAAAAGGAATGGATCTGAAATTCGATATATGCACGGGAAAAAAACATTTAATGGCAACCTGTGTCCACGAGCACCTCAGTGGTTAACTCCTCCTCCGAGTCTTCCTCCTCTACTGGGGTCGATGGCGTTTTGAAGGTTGGTAGTGCTCCCAAATCCTTCACCTTTTTCCCTCTCATCACCGTCAAGTACTTTCAGCCTCCTCGGTCCAGCAAATGAGGTGATCCATCTTGGACTCTAATGCAGCCATTCGGGACTCAAACTTTTCCATAAACAGTTGACTCATTCCTAGGCCGGATAACGTCGATGCAATCGCTCTTTGCCTTTTCTCAAAGATCGAAGGATTGATGGGATCCATCGGATTGTGGGGAATTTATGTCCCCATGTGTTCGCAACCAGCCTCAGAGAACAACGTCGTGAGGAGTGAAGAGAAACCGACGGAGTTGTGGTGATGAAGACTCTCTCGAATTCCTGCCATTATGGTACTCCCAACGTCGATGCTCAAATTGTTCTTCACTTTGTAGAGAAGCAAGAGACGTGAGCGATAAAATTCATTGTTGATCCTGACCGGCTCCAGGCGTGCCACAATGAATTGGTACCAAGCGTTCATCTCGTTCGACAAGTATTTCTTGTCGATGCTAGACCATTCAGCGGGGAGATTCTTTATAACACTGTCACCAACCTCGTAGACTTCCTTCATAATTTCAGGCCACGATGTTTTCTCAATGGCCTTGTCTGTAGCTGCGTACTCAGCTGCTGGCCTCGGGGGGATTCTATAGAACTGGTTGATAGCATCTGCTAATATCAGGAGTCTCTTTGAACGGAAAAAAATCTCCTCCAAATTTGTGTGCTTGAGCGGTGATATGACCTCACATTTCATTGTCATGTTAGTACGCACCGGGGAGTTGCAAAAATGTTCCCATCCGTGATGGTGAATGTACTCTATGTACATCCCCTCAGCACTTAAGCCTCTCTCTAGAATCAATCCACGACAGAGGAAACTGTTGTACATATTCTTCAGCTCCGTAGAGTCAAAATCTACTTCTGGCAATGAAGGTTGTACAATCATGATCTCTATCCCACTTATTTGCTTCTCCAGTTGGCCGCCTCTGGCATTTTTCGGGCATGTCCGGTGCCACCTTTTCTCGGGCTTCCCTTTCCTGGCGTTCTGGGGGCTATATCTTGAAGAAACCAAGCAAAGAAACATGTTTAGGTTTGAATAAAAACTGATTCCAGCACTTAAATCATATTTCATTGATGAAAATCTAGGCACAATTAGCTATGTCTCACTAAGGTAGTCATAGAAAACATTAATACTTCACAATGCACATGGCTTTCAATATACCATAAACACACAAGGATGAGATAATTACAAACTAAAACAAACGCATACAAAACCCGTATTGAGATGAGGCTCAATATGGCTACATGCATAAAAAATGGAATTAATCTAGTGTATTAATATCATAATCAACACTGCAATTATGAATTGAAAATACCTCAAGCAAACACTAAACTCGCATACCTATCAGTATTATTTCAGAAAAGAGGATCACATTCCAACAAGTTTGAAACCGATTAATCACGAAACTGAAGTGCCAAAAAAATCAATTTGCAGACAATTAAATCAGTGACAAAATATTCAAAATGTTTTAGAAAATAAGAACACCAGTATGCAACACCTGAAACTGATAAGAACACAAAACAACATACCTCAACCCATTTGAGGGTAAGACTAAACATAAGAAGAGTAACTATCTGACTCATTTAAATAAGATGACGCAAAGATCATCCACTTAAAACCACAAATCATGTGAACAGTGATGCACAACTGTAAGATGGATATTTTAGTTTGAAATTTGAGAGGCGTGGAATCATCAATGTTCAGATTAATTAATTGAAAAAATTACAAGTTTACGTACTGTTTACCTTCACAAGATGAGAGGTCTTTGCAGACTGCTGTGGATCACAAAATTTTGACTGCCAAAATTAAGAACACATACATTAAGAACCTTCATGTTGAAAATTTTGATTGCACTCTTCATGTTGGACTGCAAAAATGCTATCATAGTATCCCTTATTTCAAAATTTACACCATAACAAACTTATAACAATAGAGTCTACGGAAGTACAACATCCCACCATAGCTTAATTTTAAATATGAAATTGACAAAGGTATGACAATAATCTCTGCTTTGAGAACCAATTAGTATTTAATGAACATGACTCCACCAAAGTTACACTAGTTTACTATATCAACAAAACTATGCCATATAGAAGAAACCAACAAAACCAAAGAAGTACAATGATGTTTCAACAAGTCAAAGAGTTTTCAATCTAGCAAGCTATAAACCAAAAATGTCACGGGGAAAACATGTATTGCCTTTGGATCAGATAATGAAACCATCAGAATGACCTTCATCTCAGTAACTCTGTTACGATAACATATTTAAGAAATTACTTTCTAAAAATTACAGACTCAACATAAACTAAACCTCAACAAGAAGAATAAATAAAAACCAAAAAAGAGTCTCAGGAAGAATCTGTAGAATAACCATATAAAGTGAATCATTATCTTCAAGAAATAGACTTGTCCAATATCCTGGCAATAGGGAAGAGCCAAAAAAGAGTAAAATAACTCAAAATGTTGGGAACACAAACTTAGAGTTCAAGTGTTCGATTACCAATTTGGGGCCTCGCAGAAAGTATAACCACGTCACTAGCTTGAACAACCTGCTCGTAACAAGCAGAACAAAAAATCAGAAACAGTCAAAGAGAGTATCCTAGTTAGAAGTTTGGCATCAACCCGAAAGTAAAAGCGGAAATCATTCACACAACAGCTACATAAGCATCAGAATACACATTAAAATAATCAGCAAAATCATATCAAGCCAGAAACACAAAGGAAGAAAACGGCATACATAAAAGAGTGTGTACTAAAAAGAAGATAACAAATCAATATTCAAAATAGAGATGGGAACCTGGGGATCGTGGTTGAGAACGGAGACACCAAAAGAAAAATAGCGAACGGTGATAGAGATGAGGAAGTCGAAAAGGCGGCGGAAGTTGATAGAGATGGCAAAAACTTGGACTGAGAAGGCACGGGGAGGAGAGGTATCTTCTTCCCATTTAAGAATAATTTGGGGGAGGAAGGCTATCTTCTTCCTTGTTAAGAAGAGGGTTAAGGATCACCAAAAAATAGTCGTTCGATTTTTGTGGGGGAATTGACCGAAATTTCTGTCACCAAATTTTTGGTGGGATGGCTGAATATCCAACGTTTTTAAGGTAAGGGGGAAGAGGTTTTCGGCCAAGGGAGAATTGGGGAAATTAGTAGGGGTGGGCAAAAAAACCTAAAACCGAAAACCGAACCAAAAATTGAATAATCCGAATTTGAATAACCCGAACCAAATTTAATATTCAAATATTCAAATATTTGAACCGATTAAACCGAATT
>JAULKM010072833.1:0-10000 GCA_032355605.1 Rubia tinctorum
AAATATCGGGATAGCACAAATATATCTACTAATAACGACTACGAGGATCGGCCTTCATGCTAATCGTTATTAGTGAGACACATTGATAATTAGTCAAATCCATTCAAATTCATCTCAAATCTAAGCAATTTCTTCAATCAATAATCACAATTAGTTGTCACACCCAATTATAATCTAACATCAATTAACGATAATCACATCGATAAAAAGTCAAAGTATCCCGGGTTTGATAAAAAACCTAGCAAATAATTAACTCAAAATCATCAACTAGTTGATCATCCTAGTCTAAATCATGCATGAACTACACAATAAAGCACAAAATATACTTGATAATCCAAGTACAAAATAGGAGAAATCAAATCTCACAAATTCATACTATAAATGCTTACAAATTGCTCCCAGGAGTGTATTTAGCCTAGATTAGCTAAACCCATAACAAATCTACCAGAATACTTCGAAAAGGTACAAAAACTTAGAAAATATGAAGAAAAACTAGGGTTTTTGGAGAGAAAATTGGGTGGGTGAAAGTGTGAGGAAGAAGAGGCTAAAATATTTAAAATGGCCTCAGCCCAGTTTTATTGCTGCGGGCTGCAGCAGGGTCCTCTGGCCCGCAGTGCCCCCTTTGACTGGCCTAAAATTCCATTGACTGGGCTGCGGGCCGCAGGACACTACTGAGGCCCGCAGTGGAGACGCTGCCCTCTTTTTGTTTCCATCCCTACGGGTGAACCGCTGATCCGTTTCGCGAGTTCTTGTAGTCGATTTTATAGTGCTCGGGAAGAAAAATCCAATGGTATCACCCTTCGAGTCTGGTTCTTCTCGGATCATTCTTAGAACTTGGTTCAAATTTCCGGACCACAATTCATCCACCTCTTCGTCTTCCTTCTTCGACAATTTTATCTTCTACCACGTTTTAACTCGTGGCCTTCAATATTCTACCATCCTTGCGAATGGCCTTCAATAAAGTACCCTCAAGTGCTTACGAGCAATCTACAAATAAGCTTACAAAAAGGAATCTTGATGTTCGTAAGGACCAAAAATCCATTAAATTAAAATTAGGCTACGAATTGAAGGATTTAGATACGAAAACCAAAAATGGTTATCTAAACCCCTTATAATGTAATCCTACCTATATCTAAAAATCTTCCAACAAAAAGATAACAAAAGAGATGTTAAATGTTTCGGAAAACACATGCATTTGACGTCTCATCATTGTCATATCCATATTTCTTGTTTTGCAAGCCTCTGAGGAAAAGATCACATCACTCTATTTCATCCACATCGATCGAAGTGACTAATAACCCTTGTCTCACCCTCGACCATCCCTCTATCCATTGCAATTTGCGCAATTCTTCTTTTCTCTTCTCTTGTACCCTACGTGAGGAGGGCAGAAAAATATAATATGATCATATAAATTGGAAAATGGCAAAGAATGAAAAAAAAAAACTTACGTTTTCCCCGTTCTCTAAAACTCTTCTTTTAAGGATCTCCAAACTCCCCGTTGAATGTGTGTGTATGTTAACCATGGACGATCACCTATCTTATTGGAAAAGATAAAGTCTCAGGACAATGTATACTTGTGTCTTCTCCTACTCTTCGATAACATATTCAATGGAGTTTTCCTTAAATCATCAATGCTAGGGGCATTGATTTCAAAGGTTCTTTAGATGGAAAATAAAGGTTCCATTAATTTTAAAATGGTGTTCTTTTCCAAAAATCTGATTTGAAGAAAAATATCATCTATTCCCAATACGGTGCCTTGCCATAGAGTTTCCTTGTACTGTTTAGGTACTTCATACCAATTATCGTAGTAGATTTCAACCCTTGTTTCACCCAGATTCCATACCAAACTCGACCATTTAGCTCATTCTTCTGACAAGCAACGCCCGACCTTGTTGGAAACCAACAAAGTTAATTCATTCCTTTATATTCTCCTTTCTAATGCCATGTAACGTGTCTTTGAAATTCTCACCTCTTGGGACACCTCTCCTTCATCTCCTCCATCAACCGATACCTCATCTATAACATTGTAAGATGACGTTACATTATCACGAGTCCATTTCTTTGACATTCCCATAACCATGATCACATTACATAGTTAACTCGGATTTGTTAGTTTTATATCTAAGATGATAAGGATTGTACCATTAAATATACACACACACAACAATGTCAAGACAACCAAAAACATGTTAATTGAACACCACCAACAACACAAACCCTATTGAAGTGGAAATATGTAACACCTACACCAACATATCTCTTCAAATTTAGGAAGACTTATAAAAAGTCTCTACCAACACATGTCCTAACTAGGGTTTGAAATTCCTTCTCCAAAAATTGACAATGAATCTTGAGAGTAAGATTAGCCTCTTCAATCCAATTAGGAGTTTAAGACATTTATGAAAACTCCATGTCTCCTCTTTGATGGTGGAGGTTCTTGATGAACCCCAAGTGTGAATTATGGGGAGGAATATTTTTGGTCGAAAATGAGGAAATGGTTTTGGAGAGACTTTGGAGGGTAAAAATGGAGTATAGGCGCAAATAGGGCTTTAATGTCCTATTTGAACCACCTTTAATGCTTGGTCACACAGTAGATGCGGGAAGAGTTTTCAAATTTGGAGCCAACCTAAGAGGAAGTTTCGATTATAGAACTACCTCGGGGGCACATCATTAAGAATAACCACATTTCCGAATTCGGTAGCGAACAGTTTTCCTACAAAAGAAATCCCAAAACGGAATCTAAGTCCAAAACCCTTCGTATCCCTAATACCTATTGGCTTCAACTTCTGAGTCCAAAACTATTCCAATTTTATTCTAGTAGCAGGGGTAAAGCTTTCGGTCAAGGTGCCTAATTGTAAAATTCTTCAACGTCGCTGAACAAAGGTAAGCCAATTTTTACCCGCAAATGCACTAATTCAAAGGCCGTCAATAGTTCTCAAGTGTCAGAATTATGTTTCAATTTTACTTTAGATCTTTTCATCGACAAAATTTGGGTAAATTGATGACAGTAGACACACCCGTCTAACTAGTATAACTTGTTTTAAAACCTCTCATTACCAAGTGTGGGAGGTCGTCGTCGTACCTCTAAAAAATATAAGTTATAAGATCTAAATGCTTCTTAACTACACCTAAGTATATAGTGGTAAATCGGGGTCGTCCACGAAGAAGAGAGATTTCCATAAGGGTTCATGCTTATAAGGGTGTATACTAGGCTTGAAATAGACATACATACATATATATACATACACACATATATACTTATATACACACACACACACACATATATATATATACATACATACATACATATATATACACACGCACACACATACATACATATAGATAGATATATATATATATATATATATACACATATATACACATATGTATATATATATATATGTGTGTATACATACATACATATGTATCAGTGGCGGATCTACCTTAGTGTAAGGTAAGGAAATTGCCCTACCTTTTTTTAAAAAACATTAATTTTTAATTTTTTGGTTAATTATTTTTTATTAATACCCTAGTTTTTTAATAAAAAAATTAGACCCATTGCAACCTCAAATTTTCAATTTTTAGCGCAAATTTCTGTGATAGAGGTACCAAAAAGACAGACCATAAAAGACGGTTCTACAATTAGAACTGCCTTTAAAATAAAAGGGTGACCTAGATAGCAATTCTAAACTCGAAACCAATTTCGGACCCTAATTAAAAGTGGTTCTACAGTTAAAACCGCCTTTAATCGATTTTCATTAAAGAAAAAATGTCCTTAATCGATTTAAAACCGTGTTTAAAATGAAAAATGTGACATAGGAGGGAGTTCCGACCTCGGAACCTATTTCGTACTTCAATTAAAGCCGGTTCCGATTAAACCACCATGTCATGCTGTTTTTAGAGAGTCATCTCCACTAGTGGGGGAAAAGAAAGAAAGTTGAGGTTTTACCTTGTATAGATGCATGAATTTACACGTATTTGTTATGACCCTATTTGAACCTGAATTTCACTTAATTGTGATCCGCAAACTATTGAATTTTTTTGTTGTAAAATTACACTTGAGTTCCTGATATTTTTATAACTTGTGAAAAGATCGTCTTTCGACGGATATACTTATATTATGTTTGTGACCGTTATACATTTGGAAAACCCGTTTCCATGCTAACGTAAGTGAAGTGGCCCAATCATTAACGTTTAGTGGAAGCTAGACAAAAATTCACCTTCTCGTCAAAGTCATTCTCTAAAAATTAGGTCTTTTATAAATATTTATGTTGAGAGGAAAAATATGTGCGTCGAAAAAGGAGCAACCGTGGCTAAATTTATTTACTCCCTCCGAACCTTTTTAGTGTCTTACATCATTATTCATCAATAAATTTGATATTGTTTGTATAGTAAAAAATATATAAATTTATAAATGTGAAAAATGTCACATTAAATACTATTGTATTCATCGTAACACATATTTTAAAATATTTAATTTTCATAATTTATTTTTATACATAATTTAATATATTAAATTATAAAATCATAATTATATTATGACAAAAGAGGAAGTAAGACACTAAAAAAATAGACGGCAAGAGTAGTTCAAAATCGTGGACTGATTTTTCAACTTTGCGTAAGCATTAATACGTCATCCGATTACGTAGGTTGTGCCTCATTAATTGCATTGATCTTAGATTCTAAATCAATTTTTGGTGTACTTGATTTCCATGGCAGCTTGTTTTCTGGCATTGACCAGCATTATCTTAGATTGACTTGCATGTCTCATGTCTCCATCTACTCCTTATTTCATTGACGAGATAATGTTAATATGGTACCCCTACCAGCCCACCTTAATTAGTTGCGTATAAACGAAACTATTCAGTAACCAATAGGAATTTATAGCCAGTGAACTACTTTAAAGTGTCTTTTTCACTCACAAATTTTATGGAGTAACTTTTAGTCAAATTTAAAACTTCTGTGAATTCGGTATTACTACCTGAATCTGCCCAGGATACCCTTACTCTACTATTTCTCAGTTAATTAAGAATTTACCAGTGTAACATGGTAATGATATAGATGTTGTGTTGACATGTCAAGAGGGATTGACCCGCTGATGACGTCATTAGACATACATCGGACGGCGAGCAATGGAAGAAACTCGACGAACTTTAATCCAAATTTGGCTCTGAACCCGACATTTAAGCTTAGGGTTGTCGACTGACAGAATGAATCCATTCGGTAATGTAAGTAGCACTCACAGTTCATGGCATGCTATGTTGGTGATCTACAATCTCCCATCGTGGTTGACAATGAACGTAAGTATGTGTTGTTATCTACGATGATATCATGGCGTACGGAACCTAGTAATGATATAGATGTCTACCTTGATCCTCTTGTGAACGATTTGTTGACTTTGTTTAATGATGGTGTGCGAACGTTTGATGGGAGTGTCAATGAATTTTTAACATTAAAAACTCTTTTGTTTTGCACTATTAACGATATCCCCGCGTACGAAAAATTTTCAGGGTACTCGGTGAAAGGTCACCTTGCTTGTCTCGCGTGTGAGAGTGATACTCATTCATGGCAATTGAAGCACGGTTGTAAGACCGTTTATCTGGGTCACATGAGGTTTCTTCTGGAGGGGCACCCATTTGCGATCGATGGAAAAATGGTTCAATGGAGATGTGGAGGCAAGGGGGCACCTGTACCATTGACTGGTATTTAAGTATTTGAAAAAGTGAAACAATTGCCCAATGACTTTGGGAAAAAAATGTGTAATGCTTCCGTTGAAGGTAGTTGGAAGAAATGCTTTATTTTTAAGACTACCATATTAGGAGCATTTGGACGTTAAACATTGTCTAGACGTGATGCATATTGAGAAAAAGGTCTATGATTCTTTGGTTGGGAAATTGATGAATATCCCTGGGAAAACTAAGGACGGGCTGAAGGCTCGGGTGGACTTTTCATAGATGGAGATTAGGGAGAACTTAGTGCCAGTGGGTAACAATGACGAATGTTACTTTCCACCCGCTTGCTATTCTATGTCTCAATCAGAGAAAAATCATATTGTGAGACCCTCAGTAGTGTGAAGGTGTCTGGTGCTTATTCGTCCAACATAAGTACATATGTGTCTGTTGCAGATTTGTAGTTGGTAGGGTTGAAGTCACGTGATTTCCACAACTTAATGCAGGAATTGAATTCCATTGCCATTCGATCGTCGTTACCATCCCATGTAAGGCTGTGTATCACAAAGCTTTGTTTTTTCTTCAAGTCAATATGTTCGAAAAGAATTAGCATTTCGAGGCTGGGTAAGTTGCAAGAAATGATTGTTGAACTTCTTTGCCAAATAGAAATGTACTTCCCCCTTCATTCTTTGACATCATGGTGCATTTAATTGTTCATTTGGTGTGCGAGATAAAACTTTGTGGTTCTATTTTCTTGAGATTGATGTACCCATTCGAGAGGTACATGAAGATATTTAAACATTTTGTTAAAAAATGGCATAGGCCCGATGCAAGTATTGTGCAGCGTTATGTTGCTAAGGAGGTAATCGAGTTTTGTATTTATTATTTGAAAGAGGTTCATTCCGTGGGGATTCCAAATTCGTGGCATTAAGGGAGGTCGGATGTGCAAGGGATTAAACAGGGCAAGCTCTTCAGTCCAAGTGCAAAAGATTTATTCGTTGTGCATCTTTATATTCTTCACAAGCATAAAGATATTGTCCTGTATAATGAGATATTGATAAAATTAGAGTTGAGCACCCCGATTTCAATGAAGCTTAAGTACTTCAAATGCACACTAAGACCTTTGCAACATGGCTTCGTGATCACATAGCCATCAACGAGCATTCTGAAAAAGTTAAATGGTTAGCTCGTAAACCCATGGTAACCGTACTTAGTTATAGAGGGTACGAAATCAATGGCTTTACATTCTCCAACAAATCAATGGATAATCAATGGATGATAAGGGTGTCTCCCAAGACAGTGGAGTGTCATTCGTGTCTGAAACTTTGCACATTGGTAGTGAAGGTGACAACAATTCTATCCATGCCTAACGATGTTACTTTGACACAATTCAATGGGTAGATATTAACAATGGGCAGCGAACTGAGGAGTTAGGATTCACCCTCGTTGATAGAAGCCGCGTTGGTTGGAGGGAAGATCCATTCATAATGGTTTCTCAAGCGCATCAGGTTTTTTTATGTAAGAGATCACGTTGACCATCGGTAGGATATTGTTGTTGAAGGCAAAAAGGCTTTTGTCAAGGAAAATGATTTGGAGAAAATTATATATTTCGGTCAATGCACTTTAATCGGTGGAACAGATGATTTATTTTGCTTGAAAAGGACAACCAGAGTTTGCAATGTTTTGTCGGGTAAAACAACCACGATGAAGGAATTTGGGTGGATGTTCAAGGTAAGGTCTACCGTAAAAGATGGTTGACAAAGAAGGGCAAGAAAGCAGTTAGAAAAAAAGCATTAGTGATTTGCATTTTGTAATTGGGAAACTGAAAGTGTGGTGATTTCAATTTTGACCAAAAGTTAGGAAGGGCTTTCGAGCTCGGAACCACTTTGGCTGTTATGGTTCGCTTTGTAAACTTGGACTTAATTGGAAACCATTTTTTACTGTCTCGATAATAATTGACAACAGCTTAATTCTAACACAATAACTTAATCCACACGCACACACATATAGTAATCATAAACACTGAATGTAGTCAAACTAAAAGTAGTAGCGAACTAAAGATGGGAAATATTCAATTGTTAACAAAATCTATTACAATCCAAGAGTTCGAAATTTAAAGAACAATTACTGAATTCAAGATTACCCTAAATCATTACTGAGATCATTTTTAAATCGAAGTTGAGTGATGGAGATTCGGTCTAGAGGTCGATGCAAGATGGCGCTCGTGGTCTCGTTGTTTTTTTCAATCTCAAAATCTTTTCCTTCATGGCCAAGAGCTTCTTCCACACCCACCGGCAGAAATCTTTGAATCCCTTTAAGTAGGGCTTCTCCAAATCTAAATTAACACAAAAATGTGAAATTAATGAAATTATAAGTACAAAGTGGTTCAATAAATAAGAAAATATCTTTCTAATGTCAATTCTCAGATTTCTACTTGTGTTCGCCTCGGAATTAGCCTTGTGGCACCATTTGTGGTCGATTAACACCCACTTATTTTCTTGGAAGTGGGTCTTTTTGAAGTACTTCCGGGTCTTTTCCTCCCCGGTCAAATTCAACCCATTAACCTTTTTCAATATGCGCTTAATCAAATTCCCATACGGGAGACTATTCACTACCTTTCTTTAAGTCGCGACCCACATCGCCCGACGAGTGACGTCATCTCCTTGAAGGTGGTTTGCATTACGTGGTTAGTTTGTCAATATTCTCAGGTACCGAGAGACTGATGTGTTTTATTAACTTCCGAGTCAAATAATCTCGTTGTTTTATCCTCTTATCCCTTAAAAGAGTTTCCTATTGTAATGTGTGAATACTTGATGGTTTTTTCCTTATCATAAGAAGATATAATTCCGAATTCCTCTCTTTGGGGCAAGAAGGAATCCACTCCTCTCACCCATCCCGGGTGGTCTAATTTTCTAGTTGTCTCATTAAGGATGTCGTTTTCACCAGTGAGGATGAATTTTCATTTTCGATGATCTTCTTTAAACATAGCCTATTTAATAATAATAAAAGAGCATGGTTAACGATGAACACGTGTAAAAATCGCAAAATCAAATTTACTAATTGATTAACCACTCGTGATTCAAGTTTAATCGCTTCCTCCTTGTCATATCCATATTTCTTGTTTTGCATGCCTCCGAGGAAAAGATCACATCACTCTATTTCATTCACATCGATCAAAATGACTAATACCCTTGCCTCATCCTCGATCATCCCTCTATCCATTGCAATTTGGACATTCATTTCAAACCACTCTCGAACAAACTCTAGGGCGGAGAATCTACAGGCCCCACAATGTTTCTAGTGTGCAATTCCCCTTTTTCTTCTCTAGTTCCCTACGTGAGGAGGGCAAAAAAATATAATATGAAGGTATAAATAGGAAAATGGCAAAGAATGAAAAAAATACTTACGTTTTCCTCGTTCTCTAAAACTCTTCTTTTAAGGATCTCCCAACTCCCCGTTGAATGTGTGTGTACGTTAACCATGGACGATCACCTATCTTATTGGAAAAGATAAAGTCTCAGGACGATGTATACTTGTGTCTTCTCCATCTCTTCGATAACATATTCTATGGAGTTTTCCTTAAATCATCCATGCTAGGGGCATTGATTTCAAAGGTTCTTTATATGGAAAATAAAGGTTCCATTAATTTTAAAATGATGTTATTTTCAAAATTCCGATTTGAAGAAAATATTATCTATTCCCAATACGGTGCCTTTCCACAGAGTTTCCTTGTAATCTTTATGTATTTCATACCAATTATCATAGTAGATTTCAACACTTGTTTCACCTAGATTCCCTACTCAACTCGACCATTTAGCTCATTCTTCTGACCAGCAACGTCCGACTTTGTTGAAAACCAACAAAGTTAATTAATTCCTTTATATTCTCCTTTCTAATGCCCTATAATGTGTCTTTGAAATTCCCACCTCCTCGGACCCCTCCCTATCATCTCCTCCATACACCGATGCCTCATCTATGACATTGTAAGATGACGTTACATTTTCACGAGTCCGTTTCTTTGACATTCCCATAACCATAATCACATTACATAGTTAACTCGGATTAGTTAGTTCTATATCTAAGATGTTAAAGATTATATCATTAAATACACACACACACAACAATGTCAAGACAACCAAAAACATGTTAATTGAACACCACCAACAACACAATCCCTATTGAAGTGGAAATATGTAAAACCTACACCAACACATCTCTCCAAATTTATGAAGACTTCTAAGAAGTCTCTACCAACACATGTCCTAACTAGGGTTTGAAATTCCTTCTCCAAAAATTGCCAATGAAGCTTGAGAGTAAGATTAACCTCTTCA
>JAULKM010072854.1:0-11886 GCA_032355605.1 Rubia tinctorum
AGTTGTATGCTGCCATCCTATACTGTTGGCCCCGTTGCATTATCCGTGCATTATCCAACTCGAGTTGTATCCTTGTAGATCATATTCTTGATCTCTTCCATTATTTAGCATACATCCAGCAAAGGTCCTGGCGTTGAGTTTATTCAAAAGGCTGATACCGAATTGAGTCTATTAGAAGCAGACTATTTTCCCCAAGTACTGCACATTACCCATTTATATATAAATCGTAGGGTTTACATTTAAAATTTGAAACCGAGTTTATTTATTTTTAACCCTTGAGTTGAGTAATTTTCAATCTGCGAGTTTAACGGGTTTTAGCTTGACCTGTTTTAACTCGACCTATTTAAAATCCATCATAAAATGATTTTAAATGGGTTATACCCATATTTTTTAATTACTCATTTTAGCTGACCCATATTTGACCAGTTCATCCGTTTGCCACCCCTAACATTCATCACTAAAGACTTTTACCGTTAGATTGATGTTGATCGTTTGTTATGTATTCACAAGAAAATATTGTCATTGAAGTATCTGCCATATGTGATATGTTTCTAATGCCAATAAAAATTAACCCATCCAATAGTATTTAGCACAATCTATTCCCTTACTATTGATTCAATTCATCCGTAGAGGGTATTCGATAGAAAGCCTTATCTAGTTATTCAGTGACAATAATTTTCATCACTATTACTCTCGTCACTGAAGTTCTCTTAGTGACAACTCTGATCCTTTCAACGACGAACTTGTAGTCACCATAATTTTTGTCACTAAAGCTACTGACGAGAAACTATTAGTTAGTAAATAGTATATTCAGTGACGAGTGAATAATAGAGTGAACCATAAAGTCTTCAATTGAACCTTTAGCCACAAACTTTTAATGACGGCTCTCTCTGACGGTACGTTTATCTTCACTAAAGGGTTTAAGCCCTAGTAGAGACCAGCCTATTAAAAGCGGTGGTAGAAGGCAATTTGGGGGGGAGCGGAACCGGCTTGGTCTATTCGTTACCAGCAAATTGATTTTAAAGGCGGTTATTCCACCAATTAAGGTGATTTTAAAATAACCTCATTTGATTGACAATTGTTTCAAACTCCGAACAAGGCCCCGACCATTTTCCGAGTTCGTAACAGGAGGCCTCCGCCATTTCTTAAAAGATGAAAGACCTTCCGAGCTTGTAAGGCCTGTCGAGGCCATATCCCGAACTTGGAAGAGATTTTAATTTTAATTTATCTATTATGAATGTGGGTTCCAAGTTCAAAACCCACACCGTATAAAAGAAGAAAAAAACACACGTCAATTTCTTCAATCCTCACAAACAATCAAATTTGTAGGGTTTTATTTCTTTCCTAGTTCATTGATGAAGAAGTAAAGTTAATACATTGAAGAACATCATTTTTCATTGGAGAAGGTAAGTTGTATATAAATTAATTATTTGAAATTATCTTGAAATAAGGGTTTTACACGTTAAATATTAAATTAGGGTTTGTAGTAGGTTAATTAGAGTGGGTTATAATTATTGTTGAGATAATGTTAATGGGTTGCATTGTAATTGACTAGTAGGATAATGGATCAGAATGAACTCATTGGTAATGATCTTGGAAAATCATCCGATTACATGCCATTAATTTAAACATTTCTAACGTTAGCATTTGCATATACTTCTAAAAATGGTGTTGTGCGAGCCTGATGCCCTTGTAAAGATTGTAGAAACCATGTGTATTTAGAGAGGAAGAAACTGCAGGGACATCTCATAATGAACGGGTTTCAAACTACCTGCACTCGTTGGGCATGGCATGGGGAAGTTGGAGAAATGTCTCGGATGATTGATTTGACTAACACGAGTGTGGGAGATGAATTAGATGGGAATGCGGAATTTGATTAAATGGCGAAGGATATTGCAAGAGAGTACAAAGGTAAACTCGAGGTCTTATAAGATTTACTTGACGGCAAAGAGACTCCATTGTACAATGGTTCCAAACATTCGGTACTGAGTGCAACTTTGAGGATAATGAATTTAAAGGCCAAATTTGGGTGGCCAGATAAGTTGATGACCAAGACTCTTGAATTATTTAAAAAAAAATCTCCTCGAAGGTAATCTTATGTCGGGTAAGTTGTATG
This sequence comes from Rubia tinctorum, assembly GCA_032355605.1. Lineage (NCBI taxonomy): Eukaryota > Viridiplantae > Streptophyta > Magnoliopsida > Gentianales > Rubiaceae > Rubia > Rubia tinctorum. The sequence goes on from JAULKM010072854.1 coordinate 2,117, forward strand.
CCACGAAAAAAAGTTTTTTGCCCGATGGGATTGGAATTGAAAAAATATATGCTTACCCGAATGATTGTAAGTTGTACCGGGGGAAAGAAGATTAAAGTTGCAAAACATGACGGGTATGTGATGAGCCACGCTAAAAATTGAAGAATGGTGCAATTGCGGTGGGTGCTGAAGTGTTAACTAAAACAAAAAAAAAATACGGAAAAAATGATGTGGTACCTCCCTATCGTTCCCTGATTGCATAATTTATTTGCGTGTAAGAAAGATGCAAAATTGATACACTGGCACGCAAAGAGGGATCGACCGGTGGATGATGTGATTAGACATACGTCGGATGGTGAGCAATGAAAAAAAATCAATGCTCTTTACCCCAAGTTTGGCTCAGATCCCCGGGATTTGAGGTTCGACCTATGCACCGATGGAATGAGTCCATTTGGTAATATGAGAAGTACACATAGCTCTTGGCATGTTATTTTGGTTATCTACAATCTTCTGTCATGGTTGACAATGAAACGTAATTATGTGTTGTTATCTGTGATGATTTCTGGTCCTAAGCAACCGGGTAATGACATAGATGTGTATCTTGCTCCTCTTGTCGAGGGTTTGTTGACTCTATTTAATGAGGGTGTTCGGACACATGAAGGAAGTGTTGAAGATTTCTTTACTTTGAAAGTGATGTTATTTTGCACCATTAATGATTTTCCTGCATACGGTAATTTGTCTGGTTACTCGATGAAGGGTCAATTTACTTGTCTCGTGTGTGAGAGGGAAATTGATTATCACCAATTTAAGCATGCTTGTAAAACTATATGTCAAGTTCATCATAGGTTTCTTCCGGAGGACCATCCATGGCAATTGGCAAAAAAAAGGGTTCAATGGGGAAGTAGAGGCTAGAGAAGCACCGGTTGCACGAATATGCACTCACATATTTGCAATAGTGAAAAAATTTCCCAATGACTTTGGGAAGAAGAAACATAAAGTTCTCATGGATGGGAGTTTGAAGAAATGCTCCATTTTTCATATTGCTTTATTGGGAGCATTTGGATGTTATACACTGTCTCGATGTCATGCACATTGAGAAAAATGTGTGAGATATTTGGTCGGGATGCTATTGAACACCCCTGGGGAAAAATATGGGCTTAAGGCTCAGTTCGATTTGGTTGAGATGGAAATTAAGAAGAACTTAGGGCCAGTGAGTTCCAGTGAAAATTATCATTTGCTCCCTGCTTGCTATTCTATGTTATGTCTCAATCGGAGAAGAAATCATTCTGTGAGACCCTTACTATTGTTAAGTTCACAATTGCATATTCTTCCAACATCGGTACTTGTGTGTCAATTGAGGAGTTGAAGTTGGTTGGGTTGAAGTCTCATGATTTTCACAATCTAATGCAAAAATTGAATGTCATTGCGATTCGATCGCCATTGCCATCCCATGTAATATTGTGCATTGCGACACTATGTTTTTTTTTCAAGTCCATTTGTAGCAAAAACACTAGTGTGTTGAAGTTGGACCGTTCGAATCAATGGTCGTTAAAGTTTTGTGTCGGATGGAAATGTATGTCCCCCCATTCTTTGACATTATGGTCCACTTGTGTGTTCATCTTGTGCGAGAGATAAAACTTTGTGATCCTGTGTGTTCTGAGTTGGATGTACCCATTCGAGAGGTACATGAAAATATTCAAGCATTTTGTGAAGAATTAGTACAAATCCAGAAGCAAGTATTGTACAACGGTATGTGGCAGAGGAGGTCATCGACTTTTGTACCAATTACATGAATGAGGTCGATTCGGTTGGGGTTCCAACTCATAGACATGAGGGATGGTTGGGAGGCCATGGGGTTAGGCATGGGAAAATTTTCAGTCCTAGCGCGGAAAATTTATGTACTGACCATCTTTATATTCTTCGCAATCATGAAGACATTGTCCCATATATAGAGATTCACATGGATGCCATTAGAGTCGCCAACCCTAATTTCAACGAAGCTCAAGTCCTACATTTACACAGTAGGACTTTTGCGTCATGGTTGCATGATCATGTAGTCGTAGGTGATCATCCAATGAAAGTTAAATGGTTGGCTCGTATACCACTTGGTACTTTACTTTCTTGTGGAGGATATGATGTCAGTGGTTTTATTTACACCACAAATCAGTGGATGATAAGGTCATGTCTCAGAATAGTGGAGTGTCTCTCATATTTGAAGCTTTGCATGTTGACAATGGAAGTGATAATAATCCTGTGTACGCTCATCAATGTTACTTTGGAAAAATTTCAGATATTTGGGAGCTTGACTATGTCAGTCTGCGAGTCACAATTTTTAATGATAGTGGGTTGATTTCAACAATGGGCATCGGACTAGGGATTTTGGTTTCACCCTTGTTAACGAGAGTCAGATCGGTTGGCTGGAAGATCCTTTCATATTGGCTTCTCAAGCCCACCAGGTTTTATGTGTAAGGGATCCTTCTTATCCTCGGTGGGAGATTGATTTTGAAGTAAAATGCACTTTTGTTGAAGAATTCAAAGTTGAAGAATTCAAAGTTGAAGAAATTTTTGGACTCGGTCACAATACAATAGGCGTTGGAATGGATGATGTTATCTTGATTGAGGAGGACGATCATAGTTTTAATTATTTTGTCGGCCGTAATGATCATGATGAGGGAATTTGGGTGGACGTCCTTGGTAAGGTAAGCCATAAAGGGAGGTTAGCTAAAAAGGTTGCCAAAAAAGAAAATAGAAGAAGTAGTGTCATCGTTTGTAACTTTTTTTTTGCTTTGACAATTAAGTGCGTCAAATTTGCATGATCAAATATTCAATTTATATGTTACTTCTATTTTGGTTCAAGGGGTAACAGAAAGCAAAATGAATTTATAATCCAAACACTGATCAATTCAAATAGCATTCATAGAAAATATCACATCCTCTTACAAACCATTAAAACTAGAAAATAATAAGTCAATAAAAGCCAATGTTTAAAACTAAAGTTAAGAAATAGCAATCATCCTACAGCCATAAAAAGTTCAAAATGGTTAAATATTAGGTGAACAAAGCAACCTTTATGGTAGGTGCAACTCCAAGTCATCTTCAAGATCACTCGTCAATGTGGAACAGTCAAGACAAGGATGGTGGTTGGAAGTGAGATGGCATTTGTGTGATCGATGTCTTTTCACAATTTTCAAAATCCTCGCCTTCATAGCTGCAAATTTCTTGTGAACCCACTTATAGCAATCTCTAACACTTTTGAAGTAGCCTTTCTCCGAATCTACAAATATTAAACACATAGATATAAATATATAATAAAATATAATAATTAAAGAAATTTCAATGAAAAACAAGAATTCACTTACCTTCATCAACTCTTGGCCTCTTGCTCAGCTCCCCATCTCCTTGTGCCTTATGGCACCAATTATGATTTACCAACCCCCACCTCTTATTTTCAAAGTAGGTCTTGTCAAAATACTTTAGTACTTTGTTCTCATTGGTAATTTCCAACCCCTCAGCCTTCTTCAATAGTTTGGTGATAAAATTCATGTAAGGGATGGTCCTCACTACCTTATTTGATATGGAAACCCAAACCATGTGCCTAAATATCGTCGCCCTGAGGTTTATTTTCCTACCCTTCATTATGAAATAAAATAACATGAAGGCGGTATAGGTAGGCTTGGTGATGTGTGTGGAGGTCGGCACTAAGCATCTAGCAATCATTTCAAATACACTGTGTTGGTCTATTGTTAAATGATTGAGGTAAAAAGTCTCTGGCTTACCCAAATCCGCCGCATCACGTTGGAAGTACCTAACACAACATTGGATAGGGTCAACTTATGGGTAATCAATGAGTAGTGGTCATATTTCTCTGTAGTCAACATCATTCAAAGGACCCTCGAGGCCTTTCGGATATACGCTTTTGGGGTTCCTATAAGGGAAATCTACTACTTCATTCAAAATTAATTTGTTAATAGGAATATCAATTCCTCCTACTCGAGTGGAGTAATCACCATTCACTACCTCTCGTAGATTGCTATAGAACTGACAATACAAATCAAAATACGATGCTTCACAACACGAGAGCAAAGATCCCACATATTGGTCTCTATATTTATCTAATGGATATGCTAATCCAATTCTCAAGTATTCATTGAAATCAACAACATAGCAATCAAGTAATTTTCCCTTTCCACGTAAATGATTGTACCTATTTTGTGCTGATAACGACACAAATTTGAATTGGTCATACCCGAGATTGTTGCTGGTGGATCGAGAATGAGGAATGCTTGTTGAACCACCTCTTTCCATTGTTACCCTTGATGTATTGTTTGAGCCGATCTCCTTCGCGAGGTCGAAATCTCACTTTAGGGTTAGTGGAACTTTTGGAATTACAATAGCTGATCAAAAATTTAGGGATTTTTTATTATATGCAAAGTATGTTATGAGTCCAGAACATGTTTGGGCCTTGTCATAGGAAGAGCCAATTTTATGTTTTCGAATTCAGAAAGAGTAATTCGGCTCTTCATGAACTTGAGCTGAGGAGCTTTCGAGTTCGTAAAGAAGTTATTTAAAAAATATATATATATATATATATAATTCAACCCGAGAGGGACCAGATTTTTCACCCGAGCTCGGAACCACCATTTACGAATTCGAAAGCTATTTCGGCCCAATTGAGTATTATAGTTCGATTATTATGAGTTTAGAAACCAATCCGAGTTTTTTTTAGATAGAGCCGACTGACTTTTGAGTTCGGAAATTGGTCGGCTAGAATGGTAAAGTTTGTATAGAATATTAAATCATTATTATTCTTTACCTGAGCATTAAAAAATATACACATAAAACAAAAAAATTTCCCAATTTCATGAAAAGACCATATTATTAGCCATTAATCACACATAGAATCATATAATCCAAATCTTAGCAAAATAGATATTTGTAGCTAGAAGTTTTGATAAGGTTGAACACAAGTCATGCCAAAAGATTTCATAAAAAACTAATCTAGAAGATGGATTGCCTAGACATCCTGAAATATGTGCTCAATCTCGAAGTCATTTTCGTTCTCTTGGTTTCCACCATGAACCGCCCCTGGCTCAGCCTCCTCATCGCTGTCTGTCAAAATCGGATCAAAGTTTTATGGCTCTTTGTCCTCGCTTAGTTCAAGGTGGATTCCCTGAGCTTCTATTAATCGGTGATGCTAGGCATATGCTCTTGCCTACATTTATGAGGTCTCTTCCACGTCGTCACGAATGCAGTTCAAGTATAACCCTATGGTAGTCTTCCAGCTGCTCTGGGAACCTACCGAAAAAAATAAAATTCAACATACACAATTAGCAATAAGTACGAGAAATGTATAAAAAAATCGTACAATATTTAACAATGTTAAATACTTATGAGATCCCAATCTCTCGGCTGTATCAAGTTACGCATTCCTCACCCTTTTGCCGTTCTTCGCTGCCTATCCCGGAATAACCTGTTGCTCACATATATTGCCAATACCAAGCCTCAATTGCTTATGTGATCAATCTTTGGGTTGGACGTCGACCTTCTTCAACATCTCTGTGATCAAGTCAACGTAAGGGAGATCCTTGTTTTTGTATTCGCGGCCTTGAGCATACTCATAATGATGGTGTACCCAGGGTTTATCTTCACACCCACCATAACATAGTAAAATAGCATAAGATTCTCAATGATTGGCTCACACGTGTGTCTACCTGTGGGCAAAACATTCAAACATACCCACTCATAAATGAGCCTCTGATCTACCGTCAAAACACCTATATCATAGCTCTCTACCGGGCTCGCGATACTTCCAGTTCTATGGAAGTATTTCCTAACCATGACTACGGGGTCTAATGGCATGGCTTCCGTGATCGATGACCAACTGTGTTTGTGATAGATTTCTACTAGGCCTAGGCCATCATCGGGTTCAATATCTCGGGGAAGGTGTACGAGCTACATAGGGCCACATTTATTGTGTACTTAGTAACCGCGATTATTTTTCCATTCACCTTAGTAACATCACGATTATTCATAATTTGTCCCAAATTAGCATGTACAACATCACAACCTTACTTCAGCAATCTATAGATCTTGCACAAAGGTAGACGTGTCTACAAAAACAGCGACATAAGCAAGCAATAGATCTTGCAGTTTTCACAATACAAGCTCTCGAGTTTGAAAGATATAGATCTTGCAACATTTTAAACTTAACTAGGAAACCCATAGATCTTGGAAAAAGGCAGACATGCTCACAAAGATGACAAAAGCGAGCAATAGACCTTGAAAGTTCGCACAATACAAACCATTAATTTTGCAGGTTGAAGATCTTGCAAAGAAGGAAAACATGCCAGTAATATCAGCGATGGAAGCAAACAATAAACTATACAGCCTCCCGTGGAAGGTTCAAAAACTCAAGCATGAAACCAACAGACCTCTAAGATGCATAAACAAACGAACAAGAGGAAATGTGAAAAGCACAACACTTTGTGGTAATAGATAGTGAACGAACTAAATTACAAAATATAAGTCAATATAAAATAGAAGTACTACTCAATAGCATAAAATTCGATAACATCGTCTACATAAACATTTTCCTCTATTCATAACAAATTCTTGAGATGTTGGTCTTTGAAACGGTTTAACAAATATCGTACACTCAAATCTCCAACAAATGATGCACAAATATCTTTATAATTTATAATCTTAAGCTTGAAGAATTCAACATACCCCTCCTCTGCTTTTTTTATTGAAGAATTGTTTCGACGCCTCGATCTCGATGAATGGTTCATGGCTAGAGTTTCTCGTTGCCCCGGTACTCTTCTTTGTGTATCTCGGCCTCGACATTGTGATCGAAATGGGAATTTGGTGAATATTTAGGGTGTTAGGTTTTGAGAAGGTAGTTGAATTTGGGGTTTTTTTTGGCAATGTCAATTTGCAGAAATCGAGGACATTTTTTAATGTACTAAAACAGGTTCCGAACCCCGAACCTGCTCCTAGGTCTTTTTTCAAAGATCCATATAGCATTCCGAGTTCGAATGGTATCTGACGGGGAAAATAGTATTAAAGGAGGGTTTTCAAAGTGTATTAAATACCTTAAGAAAGCTTTCATCTTTCCCTCATTTCCCCCCAACAAAAACCTCTATAACCCTCTTCTTTTTTCTCTTCATCTCCAATCCTTGATTTCTTCAAGTGATGATTAAAGGTAAGGATTTATGCCTCCAACTTCTACATTTCTCATCTATATTTGGTTTTTTCTCACTTCATTTTCATATTTTTCGAAGGGGAAGATCAAAGCATTTTCTATTGGACTTGATAGTGAGCAATGTTTTATCAAATTGAAGCTCCCACTTGTTTGATGTAAAGGTTAGTGTTTAAAAACCCGAGATTATTTGATGCTCTACAATTGATTCTTGAATGGTTGATAATTTTTAGGGGTATTGATTATATTTATTGTTTAATGTTGTTATTTAGTGATAACATAACGATTATGAGCTAGGTCATACCTCGGGTAGTGAAAACTTAATGACGGTTTATTTTCAAGTTAAAATTTTAGTAGATGTTTGAAGTCGATCTCATAAGTAGTATTTTCTTCGTAAACTTTCTTTTATGAAGTTAGTGTACATGGAGAATTTTTGGATGTAGGTTCAATAATGTCTAAGAAAAGGACTCGTGATGATGCGTCACGTTCATAAAATAGCCATCCTACGACATTGGGATTGGTTGTGATGACAATGACGGATTCGACGAGGTAGGAATAGGCAAAACATATGGTAGAGCACTATAACATAGGATGGATAGAAAAGAGTTAACTCCATTGGTTTTCAATAAGTTGGGAAAGTGTTTTTCCAAAGAACGTGCAAAGTGGTCTAGTTGGATTGCGAAGGTCGGTAGAACAAGGGTGGACATAAAGTATGATAGTTGGCATTAGGTACCCAAAGACTATAAGGAGACCCTATAAATGGAATGAAAGGTACCATTATAGGCCATAATGATGTTCCCTACCTAATTTCCCATACTCTTATTCTAAAAATTAACTCTAACTTATTGTAACTCCCATCATTCTAAATTCCCAAAGAGACCCTTTGAAATTGATGCCCCGGATATGGTATTTCTAAGAAGGCAACGACCATGATGTGCAAGAGTTGGCGGGAACATAAATACACTTTGTCAAGGGACTACATATTTTCTTCGGAGAAAGGTGATCACCCATGGATAACTTACACACATTCAACCGGAGAGTTAGGGGACCCACAAGAGAAGTGTTTTGGAGAATGATTCTAACGTTATTAAAGTTAAATTCAATATAAAAATTATGTAGATTAACATGTATTTAGTGATGACATAAATCTAACATAGACGAGGAAAGAAAAACAACGTATTTCTGGTTTGAATTTCATACCTCAGCGTTTGAGACATGAGGGGTATGGATTGGCGGCACTGAAGTTTGTGTAAGAACATCTAGAAATATATGTTCAAAATGTAATCGAGGCTGGGATGACCGAAGAAGAGGCAAGTGCTACAGTACAACCAATGGATGTGGATGAGATTGAGAGGTGTGATCTATTCCTCAGAGGCCGACAAAACAAGAAGGGTATATACGAGAAGGAAGATGAAAAATAAATTGCAGAACAAGTGGTAAACCCTACAACTATTTTTCCCCTTCATTCACATATTTCCCGTTCACGTATTCTGAAATATTCCTATAATTTTGATACTTGGAAAAAAATTAATGAATGGTGAATTGAAAGGGAAATTCATACCCTCTTTTAAGCACGACATCCTTTGTGTGGCTACCAAAAAACCTGACCACCCAGGGTGTGTTAGGGGAGTGGGTGCGTTCTTGACTCAAACATGCGGCATTTGGAATTACTTGGTACTATAGTCGTGCACAACTATCGCGGGTCCATGCAGCAAAAACAAGCGCTTAAACAAGAGAAACTAATTAAGAAACAAGACATTCTCATTTTCAAGTTGATCCAACACACTGGCCTTGCACTTCCCGGGAATTTAGATGAATTGGCACCCAATTGGACTCCGCCATTAAGAGGATCGCACCATTCTCCCTAAGATGTTGAGGTTAATTGGGAGGCAATCATTCAACATCCTAGATACGAAGCTGATAACCTCGACAAGGCCATCCTTGCTAGTGATAAAAAGGTACACATTTCACATATATCAAATTGTTAATACAAAGTTTGTGTCATATTTAACAAATGTAATTGGTGTGATGCAGGGTTCACATTTGTGTAAGCTATACATTGATCAAGACATATATGGTAGACCACTCCACGTAGCCGATGGAGTTTTGCACGAGCTAATGAAACACCATCACACCATATCAACTGCAGAAGGTTTGTCAAGAGTTTCTTTGGAGAAAGTGTGGTGAAGGGTGCCCCGATGCCAATTCTGGATGGAGAATATAAGAATGTTGGTCTCGCTCGTGGAATGTTTCTTTTGTGGCCTCGTTGACTAATTTTTGCTGATCTATAAAGGATCGGCATTTGAAAGTCACACGGCCAACAACACCTAAAACGGTCCAAAGTGCACCAAAATAGGTCCATATGACACCCAAACCAGTCCAAACAACAACAGACAAAATTAGACAACCGGTTCCAAGAGCACAAGTCCCGAAAGACTAACCTCACTTCGTACAACTTGCATTTTTGGGAAACGATTGCCTATTGGGTGGGAAGCGAGATATCATCGCGCTATGGAGTGATTTAGAGGACCGGTGAAAATTTAAGCAAGTTAATCAGACACTAATGTCCATATACACCTTGTGAGTAATATAT
>JAULKM010072864.1:0-11886 GCA_032355605.1 Rubia tinctorum
CAGCGAAAATGATTCTCTATCCAATGGGACTTGAATTGGAAAAAAATCCACGCATGCTCGAATGATCGTATGTTGTATAGGAGCAAGGCGGATGAGTTACTAGAAAGATGTAGGTTGTGTGGTGAGTCGAGGTATAAGATGAAGCGGGGTGACATTTCTGTGGGAGCAGAAGTTGGGTCAAGATCGAAGAAGAAGACGTCGGCTAAAGTTTTGTCGCATCTCCCAATCATACCACGACTGAAGAAATTGTTCGCATGCAAGGAAGATGCCAAGTTGTTGCGTTAGCATTCAAAAAGAGTTAAACCAGAAGATGATGTGATTAGGCATACGTCAGACGGTGAGTAGTGGAAGAAGGTAGATGCTACATACCTAGAGTTTGGAGCCGATCCCCGACATTTGAGGTTGGGTCTATCAACTGATGGAATGAATCATTTTGGTAATATGAGTAGCACACACAGTTCATGCATGTTATGTTAGTGATCTATAATCTATCGTCTTGGCTTATGATGAAGCTTAAGTATATGTTACTCTCGTTGGTGATTTACTGGCCGAAGCAACCCGGTAATGATATCGATGTATACCTCGAAACTTTTATTGAAGATTTTCTAACTTTGTTCAAAGATGGTGTCCGCACGTACGATGGTAGTGTGGATGATATTTTTACATTGAAGGCATTATTGTTCTACATCATAAATGATTTCCTTGCATATGGAAATCTGTTTGGATACTTGGTGAAGAGGCACTATGCATGCCCTATTTGTGATAAGGAAACATGTTTTACTCAATTGAAACATGTATGTAAAACATTTTATCAAAGACATAGGCGGTTTCTTCCGGAGGGTCACCTGTGGCGATCGGTGAGGCAGTGGTTCAACGAAGAAATGGAGGTAAAATGACCTCCCATTTCATTATCAGGTGCTGAGATATTGGAAAGGGTTCGGAATTTTCCAAATGATTTTGGGAAGGGGAAGAGAAAAGCGGTTTTGATGGTAGTTGAAAGAAATGTTCAATTTTTTTTAGACTGCCTTACTGGAAGGATTTAAAGGTTAAAAACTGCCTCGATGTAATGCACATTGAGAAGAATGTTTGCCACTATTTAGTAGGTACACTTTTGAATGCCCCCGGTAAGACCAATGACGGTTTGAAGTCTTGACTTAATTTGGTCGAAATGGGTACTAAGAAGAATTTGGGTTCTGTGATGAATGATGATAATTGTTATCTTCCCCCCGTTTGTTATTCAATGTCTCAGTCAGAGAAGAAAGCATACTTGTGAGATCTTGAGTAGTGTTAAGATTCCTGGTGCTTATTCGTCCAACATTAGTTCTTTTGTTTTTTTAATGAGTTGAAGTTGGTTGGTATGAAATCTCATGATTTCCACAATTTGATGCAAGAATTGAATATCATTACTATTAGGTCATCAGTGCCACCTTACAAAGCTTTGTTTGTTCTTCAAGAGTATTTGTGCTAAAAACATTAGTGTTTCCAAACTTGATTGTTTGCAAGCGATGATTTTGGAAGTTTTTTGTCGTATGGATATGTATTTTCCTCCATCATTATTCGACATAATGGTTCATTTGATTGTTCATTTGGTAAGGGAGATTAATCTATGTGGTCATGTATTCCTCAGATGGATGTACCCCTTTGAGCTGTATATGAAATTTCTTAAGTATTTTGTGAAGAACAAGTATATGCTAGATGTAAGTATTTTGAAACATTATGTCGAGGATGAGGTAATAGAGTTTTGTACTGATTATTTGAAGAAGATTGATTTTGTGGGTGTTCCAAATACCAGACATGAGGGAAGGCAATAAGGGCAAGGGGTGAGGTAGGGTAAGTTATTGAGCCCGACTACAGAAGATTTAAATGTTGCACATCTTTATATTCTTCGAAACCACAAGGATATTGTCCCCTACATCGAGATCCACATGGATGAAATAAGAATAGGGAATCCGGTTTTCAACGAAGCACAAGTCCTACGAAGTTGTACTTCCACATTTGCTAATTGGCTAAGATCTCACATGGAAATCGGGTCTCATCCTGAATCAGTTAAGTGGTTATCTCGTAGACCCTTTGGTATAATGCTTTCCTATGGGGGGTATGGCATAAATAATTATATTTTCCCCCTAAATCGGTGGATGGTAAGGGCATGTCGCAGAATAGTGGTGCCGCCCTAGTCTCAGAGGCATTACATGTTGGAGGTGGCCATGATAGAAATCTCATGTACGCTAACACTTGTTATTTTGGGACCATTTTAGAAATTTGGGAGCTTAATTATGTGACTTTACAAGTCCACGTATTTGAATGTCAATGGGTAGATGTACATGGTGGTCAAAAAACTGAGCCAATGGGATTCACACTTATAGATAGAAGTTGGATTGGTTGAAGCGATGATCCGTTCATATTGGCCATATAAGCCCATCAAGTTTTCTATGTTAGAGATCTCGTAGACCCTAGATGGGAGATTTTTTTGAAGGGAAAAGAGTGTTCCTTCATGAATTTGAACTTGAAGATTTGGTTGGTTTTGGGTGAAACTGTGCTATGGGGAGCAACTATGATGACATTGTGCTCTAAGAGGACGACTCGATATTGTTTTCTTATTTAGGTCACGCAGATCATGAAGAAGGTATTTGGGTTGATGTCTGAGGTAATATTAAGAAGAAAACAAGGGCTACGAAGAAGAAGCAAACAATGGGGGAAAAAGAAAGGTAAGATAGTGGCATTTTGTTGCTTCTTTTTGTTAGTGGTCATTTGGTCCGGATTTACTTCCGAGTCCAGAAGCTCCTCTTAGGAAATTGTAAATTTAATTTCCATGTTCCTTTTCGCCGGTATAATCATCTCATCACAGCCTTACAACACTAACAAGGTAATGATAGGGATATATAATGCAATAAAATATTTTCAGCGCAACGTCATATATAGGTAATAGCAAATTCGAAAACTTCATACACATCAAATGTTGTTAAATCACGTTAAATAAATGTTGTTTAATCATTCTTGCAACCCCTCCAAAAAAGTTAGCCATTATAAATAAGTCACATTGAAGATGCTTTTGATGAGTAGGACCTCGAGGTCGATGGAAATTGACGTTCAGATGCACGTTGACAACTCTCTAACTTCCAAACATGCTCCTGTACTTGGAAAATCTCATTCCTCATCCATTTGTAGCACGTTTTAAATCCTTTGATGAACATCGGGTCCAATTTCTTTGTATCTCAAAATAAGAAAAATTAAGATAAAAAGCACTTCAATGAACAAGTATTTTTACATTTTTTTTAAATACACTTTTACCTTCTTCAACCCTTAGTCTCTTGCTTTGGTCACTTGCATCACCATTTTGTGGCACCATCTGTGGTCCATAAGGACCCACTTTTTCTTTAAGAAATATTGCTTGTCAAACCACTTGACCGGCTTCTTCTCACAATGGAATCTATCCTGGGTACGCTCTTCAAAATCAAAGTGATCAAACTCCCGTAGGGAACACTTTTTATTACCTTTTTCAAAGTCACAATTGACATTATATGTCTAAAAATTACAGACCCATGGTTGGTTTTCCTACCCTCAATAATGTAATAGAACATCATAAGAGTGGTATATGTTGGTTTTGTGAGGTGCCCTTTTACAGGTAATATGGCCATAGCTATCATCTCATACACAATTCGTTAATCGATACTAAGGTGGTCTAGTTTAAAGGACTCTGACCTCCCTAGATCGTGTGCATTTCTCTGAATATACCTAACACTACACTCAAATGGGCCAACATTCGGGTAATCAGTACCTGAAGACCATTTATCTCTGTGGTACACATCATCTAAAGAACCATTAGGGGCAAGGGATAAACATCATCCGCACTCTTATTAGTGCATTCTATGAAGCGATTAATTTCCCACGGACTTATATCAATGTCAAACCCATTAACCCTAGTTTTGTAAAGCCCACCCTCAATCTCACAAAAAAATCTACAAAATTGACAAACTTCATCAAAATAGGGTGTTTCTTTCAAAGTCAATAGTCGAATAACAAGTTGTTCAAAAAAATATAACCGAGCCGTCTAAGTGTATGTTATGATATACATTTAGATCAATGATATAGCAATCTGGTAATTTCCCAGCATCACGCAATTCAATATATCAAACTTGAGAAGGAAGTGAATAGAACCTAGCTATTTCATACCTAGGATTAGAAGAATGAGAACTTCTTGATCGGGTATTTGACCCACGTCTTTTGCTAGGTCCGACTTTGGATTGGGACATTGTTGATTAAGCTTCCCTCTCAAGAAAGTTGTTTTAATTTGATGGAAATCGTCGTTCCTGCTTTGAAAGAAGTGACTAGGGTTTGTGATTTGGGGATTTTTTGTTTCATAATCTCATTTTTTATATAGTGGGGGTAGTTCTGAGCTCTTGGTTGGCTCTGATCTTGCTAAGGTGGATCCAAATTATAGTTCTGCATTCGGAACCATGTCTGGGTTTATTTTTTGAAGGGCCAAATTAGAGCTCTTATTGAGGAACTGATAAATGCAAGGAAAAAATGGATGCGTTTATGGACAGAAAGGGAATAGAAATATCCAAAGAGATCAGAACTATAACTTCCGAGCTCGAAACCATGTTTCGAGTAAGGAACATGGTCTGAAGCATATTTGAAAAGCTCGGACTTCTTTCCGAGTGCAGAACTTGTTCATATTATAAGGTCATTTTAAAGAAGAATGAATGCCCTTATTTCAATGGCATACCGTTTATTCAATCCGGTTGAAAATTTGTCCAACATGTCTAAACAAGGTTGGGGATTACAAATTTTCAATCAAATACCGTACCAAGTAATTTACTTCAATTAGATATTATTCTAAATAAGTACACATTATCTAAAATATCAACAACTTGTCTTAAGCATACAAAAAACCTTCAATCCAAATTCATAATTCATGTTCATGTTCAAAGCCCCTTAAAATTCATACTTCATGTTCAGAAATACACAATCAAAGTTTCATGGTTCATCACCTTCATCAACAAACATGTCGTTAATTTTGGGGTCAGTCTCCACATGCTCTGCCTCTTCTTCTGCCTCTTCGTCTTTGTTGCACTCCTCTTCATCTTTGTTGCACTCCTCTTCATCTTCATTATCCTCCTTCTTATCTTCCTCTTTGTCATCGGAGAAAACTGGCTTAAAGTTTGGCATGTTCTTGGCATATGCGGGATCAATACGCAGGTCGTACAAAGTGACAAATTTGGCATAACTAGTTTCCGCCGCTGCCACCTCTGCATTCGCTGCATTGATGTTCGCATATAGACACGCCATTTATCTGCTAATTTTCTTCTTCATGTCACCAGCCTAAGAACTAACGACACCTACAACAAAAAAAATTATAAATTAAGCACAAAAAAGCTAAACAAAAATATACACTTATATTCAAATTAGAAGTCACGAGAAAAAGATGCCTCGGTCCTTTGCATCGATGAATCCCTAGCTCTCTTAGCTTTCTTAGACTTCTCCCCGGGGATGATTATTTTCTTTTATTTGCCATCGAACCCCAAACAGAAGTGCTTGCGGTCTTCAGCATGTAACTCTATATTGTATATCCAGGGTTTATCTTAACTCCTTCCATGATGTAGTAAAATATCATGAGATTTTCTATGGTTAGCTCGCAAGCATGACCCTCAGACGGCAATATGTTCATGCATATCCGCTCGTACACCAGCTTATGTTCTACATTGAGACACTTATGTCGTACTTTTCAGCCTAACCCGGTGTTGAACCCTCCCCATAGAAATATTTTTGAGCCATAACCACAGGGTATAGTGGCGTGTACTCAGTAACACCTGACCAATGTTGTTGGTGGAAAATTTCTAAAGACTCTTGAACATTTTCAGGCAAACAATTGTGGTTGGGTTAATGTAGTTATAACCTAGGACCTCATTCATCGTGAATTTATTCACAAGGATCAGGACACCGTTAACCTTAGTTATGTCTCTGTTGTTACTACTCTGGCCTAGGTTTGTGTAAAACTGAACAACCTCATCATGGTACACAGGTTCGGCTAATTTAAACAACTCATCGAACAAAGATTTTTCAAAATGTTCAAGAAATATTTCAATCGCAACTGCCCAATGTCCGAACTAAGCATAACTTTAGGATTAGTACACTTACGTCGAACGAAATTGATGTACCTCTATTATGCTTGGTCATTGAGGACACTTGTCCTCTTTCAATGCTCAAGATAGTGTTTCGCATCTGGAAGAGTCTCCCAAGTCAGTTCTGAGCTCAGAACTGTTTGTACGAGCCAATTGAAATGGGAGACATTAAATATTTTTCAAAAACCCATTAATACTAATATTACATGCGTGAATTCCCTCTCGTTTCCTCCCCAAAACCCTCTTCTCCTCCCCTTCATCCATCACTCTCAATCCCTGGATCCCACATTTTCCTATTTTTTTCTTCCAACTCCAGGGAAACCCTAGCTAATACACTTAATAGATTTCTTTATTTTGAATTTTTTAATAACATTTATTGAGAGATGGGGCTAGGGTTTGTGTTCCCAGTTAGTGTGATTCACACCATTTCAAGTTAAAATCCATTTGAAGACATGAAAAGGTAAGCCTTAATCTCCTATGATTTCATTTGTCATTCTAGCATCTCTTCTTCTAATTTCATAGGGTTTAGGTGATGCACAAATTTGTGAAATTGAAAACGGTCATATGTATTGTCTTGCGCTAGAGTTTATGAATTGCATGAAGTGTTGTCCTTGGTTCACAAAAAAATATTGATTGTTATACATTATTTTAGGTAGTAAAATTTCTCGAAAAAGAATATGGGATAGATTCCCACCTACGGAAGAAGGAAATGATGACCCGGTTGAAAATGATGATGAAAGGGAGGGGCCGTATAGAGTAGGAATAACAAAAAGTCATTGTAGGAAATTAGAGCAGAGAATTGCTAGGAAAGAGTTGACGTTGTTAGTTTTTAACAATTTGGGTAAATGTGTGTCGAAGGAACGTGCTAAGTGGTCTAGTTGGGTTGGGGAGGTAGGTAGAACAAGGGTAGAACGAAAGTACGATAATTGGCACGAGATCTACAAGGATTACGAAGACATTTGGATGGAGTGCAAGGTAACCTTGTTCATATTATTTTGATCCACACAAAATTAGACTAATTGTATCCTGATATGATCTGATCATTTTTTGACATTATGTACTTTATTAAAACAAAATAGAGACCCTTTGAAATCAATGTTCCTCACATGGATGTCGTAAGGAAAACGGAGATGTGCATATTATCAAAGAGTTGGAGAGAGCAGAAGCACGCATTGTTTAGGGATTACATATTCTCTCATAGGAAAGGAGAATGTCCGTGGATAACTTATACACACATTCAACCGGAAAATTGGGAGATACACAAGAGGAAGGCCTTGGAGAATAAAGAAAATATAGATCCCCTTATATAAAAGTTTGTGTATATTTAGTTAACTTTTTTATTTGGTGGTCACATCTCTATAAATTTGTAAGCTAGGGTATAAGGGAAGAAAAGAGGGAAAATGCCAAGAAGAATGAATATCCACATCGGAAGAGTCGTGGGGGGCTATCATTCGACGGGCCTCAAATTAAACTTGCAATTGAGGGGGGTTGACCGAGGAGAAGACAAGAAAAATGGTCACGGAAATCGATGTGGAGGAGATCGAGATGTGTGATCTATTCCTAAAGAGCCATAAAAACAAGAAGGGTAGATTTACTAAATCATTGGAAAATCAACTTGTGGAACGGGTGGTAAGCCTTACTTGATTATTTATTATTCTAATTAACAACCATTGCCTTGCTTCACCATTTATTACTTATAAATTTTCAATGATATTACGCATGTAGGCTAAATTGAAATAGGATCAAATTGAAGGGAACTTTGTTCTGACGGGTAAAATTGACATCCTTACCGAAGCTATGAGTAAATTAGATCACTCGAGTCGTGCTAGGGGGGTAGGTGCCTTCTTATCACAAAAAGATGCATTTGGAGTTGTGCGGTCTTGTAGTAAGACAAAACTATCAAAGATGCACATCTTGGAAACAGAAACTATCACACGAGACAATGGCATAGAGCAATAAGACATTTTAATAAGAAAGTTAATCAAACATAATGGTCTTCCTATCCCGGAGAATTTGGACGACTTGACGCCAAATTAGACTCCGCCATCTAAAGGTTCACGCCACTCACCATGCAAAGTTGTGGTCAATGATTGAGTGTATTTTATACACATATTTTATATACTTTT
Source organism: Rubia tinctorum (assembly GCA_032355605.1). Classification (NCBI taxonomy): domain Eukaryota; kingdom Viridiplantae; phylum Streptophyta; class Magnoliopsida; order Gentianales; family Rubiaceae; genus Rubia; species Rubia tinctorum. The sequence goes on from JAULKM010072864.1 coordinate 8,249, forward strand.
ATAAGCTTCTTTTGTCATTTGATGTGCACGTAGGTGTGTTTTTTGTACAGAAAATCAATAGATTGTGTGCTAAAGATGAGGAGTGATACACTATATTCTTTTTCCCTTAACCGTAATTTTTTAACCACAGGATTTTCCCGATAAGGTTTTTAATGAGGTAGTGTGCTCCAATAGAATATGTACTTAGAGAAATTATTCCAGAATGAACCTCAAAAGTCATTGGATCGTGCTACGAAAAATTTGGTCTCATTTGGATTTATATGAAGAAGTTTAAATTAGAGAATAGAAGGCTACCAAATTAATTAGCCCAACAATAATTTCCTTCTCTTAGTTGTTGTAATTAGGGTTATTGTAAAATAACTATAAATACCTTTGAGACCGACCGGAGCCTTGTTTTTTATCGGATCGGCAGCTTTGTTTAGATTGCTCCTCCGCAAGTAGTATAATAGAGACTCGAGCATAATTGATGTTTGGTTTTCTCATTTTGCGTGCGATGCAAATTGGAATTGCAAACATTCAGCTTTGATTCTTTGCTTTTTAGTTTTACTTGTTTTGTTCATCACGTTAATACTTTACTACTATTTTATTGTTTATTCTTAATATGTTTAGTAGATAAATCTCTTCTCCGGTTTAGGGTAATGAAACATTAACTATGATTTATATGTTAGGTCTAATTGTTCGTGATAATTGATTTGTATGGATTCCTGATTGTTCTCTGTGCATATTCTAGTTCTGAATTTCTTGAGATCTGATCAATTTTGAGTTATTTGGAATAGTGTCAATTAAATTAAGTTATTTATCTTTATCTAGTGGGTAGATTTAATTAGTGGTGAAACTATCAACAAATAGTGGGAACAATTGATGGATAATTTGTGACAATTGATCTGATTATGAATTATCTGACTTGGGTTTCTTTGGTTCTTAATGTTGTTAAGATATTAAATATAGTTTATAGTTGATTCTTGATAGATTATATCTAAATTAGAGAAGTAGCCAGTTTATAATTGATTCTTGCTGGTTATCAACAAAGTAAGAAGAAATTGGACTGTGTCTTGTAGCCGATTCTCGGCATTCTCTTACTGGAAGAAGATGGAGAGACTTGTTGGTCTCAAATCACTTGCTACATAGATCAAAGACAGAGATCACAGTATGAAGGTAGAGTAGTGCATACAAATATCCCCACATTCCGCCCATATATAATCACCACTTGGAAAACTAGCCAAAACCTTATAGTACTTCGCATCAGTTTAGGTTCCAAGAGCATCAAATGAGCAATATTCAAGATCAATGAGCACAAAATGCAACATTCTAAACAGAATATATTCGAATAGACTAGTACTCCAAAAACAAAAATGAAATCAGCATTCTTGAATCTTGACAGGATAAAACACACAGCGATCACTCAGGAGGCTGAAATGAGAACCCTTCAAGGGGAGCAAACTTAGCAATAACCTCCTCGATGAGCTCAGCCGCGCACTTCCTCTTCCGCTCCCATTCCTCCTTCTCAGCATTGGCAGCCTGAACCTCGCGCACGATCCTCGGAAGGAGCCCCATCACCTTCTTCTGTTTGGAGGTGTACTGAGCAATCTCACTGGTGGTGGCCTCGACGGACCCCATGAGTTGAGCCCGTTCTGCCTGAAGGGAAGCAATCTGCCTGTCAATCTCCTCAACTCTTAACAAAGCCGGAGACTTTCCCGCTTTCTCAAGTACCTCTTTATTCACTCTGTACTCATTCTTAAGTGATGCTACTCGGGCCAGTTTCACATCAAGGTTGGAAAAGAACTTATCAGCTTGATTAATAAAAAATTTCGCCTCGAGGAAATCGCTGCTAACCAATGGGATTTCCTGGATCAGCTTCAGCATGGAGTGCTCCTCAGGGCTAAGGGCTGCATCAGATTGGAGGAGTTGAGATGATAGGTTGGTAAGATGCTGGAGTTTAGTACTGGAATCTACTAAGCTCGGAAACCCCAAGGTAAGAAGAGCTGAAAGCTCCCCAATTGTTTCAGCCATGTTTAACCTAGGAGTTTCAGAACTTGGCAACGACAACATCAGCAAATTATCAATGGAAACCAAGTACTCATCGTAATCCTCAGGATCTGTGGAATGACTTGTGTTCGAATGATCATCTCCTCCTTCACAGGGAGCATTGCTTTTCTTAGTGAGATGATTTGATAAAACTTATGCAGAACAAATTGAACCAAATGCATACTAAACAATAATGCAGCTCATCTTACCTGGAACTGGAAGAACATCGATTCTTCTTTGCGCTTGCCAAATATCTTCTCCATTTCTCACCTGTCATGAACAACAGCACAGAAGTTAGCACATCTGAACCAAACCAAACAACATTTTTACGAATAAGTGTATGTATGTACCTTCAATAGCGCGGAAGCAAATCGATGCAACAATCCCTGCGCGTCAGATCTTTCAGATCCTCGCAGAATACACACGCCGACAGTGAGTACACTGTCAAGGGTCTCAGCACAGGTGATTGCTTGACACTCCTCCAAAATCTTTTCCGCGTGCAACACAAGATCAGTCCTCGCGCCACAGCGCTGACAGTTATACCGCGCATCCACACCAATGACTGCTCCAGCTGCGTCATCCAAAGGAGTGCGGAGAGCACACCTGATGTGAGCAACATGGCCACAAATGGAGCCATTTACCAATGCTTCGCACCTGATATGGCCATATCCGCCATTTTCTGAACCCACCGACTTGTAGCATATGATACAAAGCATAACTAAACTGGTGCACGATTGATTGCCAGGTTCTGTTTTCCTCCCTTCCCCATTATCTACGACAACATAGCAAAGTGTAAGTCAGAAATTTACGCGTTATCCGGGCTAATGCATATCCCTACACAAGAAATTAAACTAACCTGTTAACTCGAACGGCTTTGCAAGGATGTCCCAAGTAAATGAAGAGAAAAATGCATCAACATCTTCATCTGGAAATTTGGTCAGAATGAACTTCTTCAATGCTTTCTTGCTACGGAAGCGGAATCCAGAGTTCTTGAGATTGGCATCAAGAATGTGCTTTGGGGGGTAAAGGAATCGATCTCGGAAGCACCCTGAACCCTCAATGGTTTTCCCTGCCCTCCAGCCCCATACGTCATCGGGCTTCGGCCATGCTTCCGGAGCATAAGGCAATCCTGATCCAAATTGATTGGCATTTACCGGATAAATTTTCCTCAGAATTTCAGATAGCATCTTGCTTCTTTCATTCGACCGAACGCCAATGTCCTTCGCCACCATTGTATTGTGAAATTCAATGGTCAAATGAAGTGATGAACTATGCAGCTGCGAGTGAGTAATGTTACGATACATCCCAGATCATAATTATGACAACCTTAAACTTGCTTTCGGGTTAAGAAGAATACAGTAAAACGATGAATGCATTCAAGTTTACAGATGAAACAAAGGAAACCCATTTGCAGAACTTTAGCTTTTAAATTAGCACAGGTTATGAAAAGTTACTAGAGGATCAAAGCCAGTGACAAAATGCACATAAATCACGAAGGCAGCAGGAAATGAAAAACACGGCTCTATTTCATACTCTCTCCGTCCCGGAGAAAATGACACACTTTCTATTTTCGTCCGTCCCAAAGAAAATGGCACAATTCAAATCTTTCCTCA